>WUQG02364457.1:0-18211 GCA_011317285.2 Androctonus mauritanicus | reverse complement strand
CCCCTGATCTATCTAAAGAAGGCTGAACAGTACTCACACGAAAATTTTCAACCTATATATAATATAGTAAACAGAAAACACAATTAAAGTTTTAAAAATATACTTAATGCTCACGTGTTGTACGGGGATTTCTCTTATTCTCAAACCGTGTTAGAATGAAACCATGTTTTATAGAATGCCGTGTTTTACGGGCATTTTCCCCAATTCTCGAACCGTGTTAGAGCGATATCGTGTTATACGAAGATTACCTGTATATGTATTTTTCAGAGTAACATCACACAAAGTTTACTGAATTGCGAATGAGTTAAAAATTTAAACAACCTTTATACACATATGTTTTTATTTAAGTAGGTATGGTTAAAATTTAAAAAAAAAATCTTACAGAATCGATATATATATATAAATATTAAAAAAAAAAAAAATCCAAGTTATACGTAACGATAAGTAAAAACTGATATCGTAATTTTTCTTCTATATCTCATCAAATTTATGAAGTTAATGTCAAAAGTTAAGCTATAACCTTTAGTATATTATTTCCTAGGTTAGGAAAAAAAATTCTGCAGAGGTCGATCGGAAATATTCTTAATCATTGATACGATCCAGTTATTGATGAGGGTGTTATAGGCTATGTTGCGGTCATTTATTTATTTTTATATCAGGAAAACTCTGTAAATTGTATTAATGTTTTCACTGAATTAACTTGAACAACACTAAATATTCGAAACGGATTTCAGTTTTCATGCAAATATACACATAACTCAGGCTATATATAATTCATTAATTCCAAATATAAAATCAATTATTTTTAAGATTTAGTCATTTAATGTTATTTATTAAAATAAATTAAGTATAAAAATGAAGTAGGTCTATATAGATGCCTACTTTATCTATATATATCTAGAAAACGGAGAGATTAAAACAGAAAAAACTGTTTTAATCTGCTGAATCTGTTGTTATAACTGCTAAATCTGCTGTTTTAATCAAAGATTTTACAGTTTTGCGCTACAGACTCATAGATCTAATAAGTAATAAGGATATATATTGAGAAATTTAAAATTCTAAAAACAAGATTAGCCTAAATATGTAAGAGAAAAATGAGAGATTAAAACAGTAAAAAACTGTTTTAATCTGCTGAATCTGTTGTTATAATTGCTAAATCTACTGTTTAAATTTAAGATTTTACAGTTTGCACTACAGACTCATAGATCTAATAAATAATAGAGAATATATTGAGAAATGTAAATTTCTAAAAGCGAGATTAGACCAAATATGTAAGAAAAAAAATGGGAATAGTCAAAATTTAGCAGATTAAAACAGTTTTTAATCTAAGATTTTACAGTTTTGCACTACAGACTTAAAATGCACACGGTTTACTTTTCGGTGAGAGTAATAAAACCAATTTTCTAACCGAAGTTTTATTGCTACACTCAAGCACTACGAGTATAAAACGCATTTTTTTGAAGTTAACAGTAGTCATTTTCCGGCTAAAATATGCAGAGATAATTTTTCAAAAGAAGTTTAAAATAAACTTACAGAACTAGCTGTCAACTGGACAAAATAAAATACAGTAATACCTCGGAATTACGTAATAGGTGAAACCGGTAAGTCGGGATACCTATAGATTTGCAAATATAATTTCAGGTATATATATGTGTATCGGGCTCTTAACTAGCTCTTTATCATCAAGAAAACGACAATTAAAGACTCTTAATCAACAAACCAGCAAGTGAAATATGTACAGTATACACATATATATGCGCTATGTAATTATGAAACAATCAAGTGGGAGAGGGAGTAGGATGAGAAGTTACGTATCACTGAATTTACGTAAGTCGGGTTTATGTAAATGGATGGATAACATATTTAACTTAACACGATTGATATGCCTACTTTTGTCTTCACATTTTAGTTTTTATAAAATCGAGAAAGTTGAACTTTGATTAAAATAATAGGAATGAAAACGTTTTAATTAAAGACTATTTTTATTGGTTTTGTGTAGGATTATAATAATAATAATAATAATAATAATAATCAATGAAATTTGTCTAATAGATTGATTTTGAATAATAATTCTTCTGATTAATATTATAATTGAATCATTAAAAAATTCCTAAGTGAAAATTTCCAATCAAGTTTTTGATTTTCCACTAACTTAAACCATTGGCACTTTTGTTTAGTCTGGCGAGAGAGAAATAAATTTCTAAGATATTCGTTTTAAATTCGCGAAAATTAGGTTAGCTCATTTTAAAAAAGGAAAAATGATTTATTTAGATTTTCTTACAATCTTCGGAAAGCTTATATTAGAAATTTAATTCCGAAAGAAAACTAACGCGAAGATAATTCTTTCGTAGCGAGTTATTCGAGTAAACAATTTAAACCGAACGCAACTAATAATGAGGAAATTACGGTGACGCAAAATTCGCCATAAACCAGCCATATATGTCAACAGCTCAGTTGTAGAAACAGAAAAAAGCGCCATTCCAAGGCGTATTAAATAACCAAAGAATCTCTCTCTCTTCTCTGGCGCGCTGCACAGCATCCCCCTTCTGCTCCCTTCATCCATCGCTACCGTGATAATGGAAGTCTGTGATTTTAAGCCGTTGAGGTACCCGTTACATTTGCCGGCTGTGTGCCAGAGCCAAGATTACAGCTCCCAAGTTTGGTAATAACGCCGGCGGTTTTTCCCATTAACCGAGCGAAATTACGATCTCTGGCAAACCAGCCGGAACAAGCCTTGCCGACTGCGAATAGAGGGTCTCTCTCTCTCTCTCTTGCTGCTTACATAGCACACGCGTCGATGTCTTTTCGGTTTTCGAACGTTTAAAACGTGTTCCACTGTACACGCTCCAACATGGAAATGAAGGCTCAGTCGTAAACGTTGCTCCACTGAACACGTATTAACCGTGTTCGGACCGGGTTGATGTTTTTCACATTATATTGGATCTCTGATTGCATCGCTTATAGAATTGATTGAGGGATTAATCTTCCATCGATAAAAATCTTTGCTTTTTTTTTTACTTCTGACGCGTACTTCTACGAAAATTTTGTCGTAAACAAGTTGGCAGCGTTAGTAATGCAACTTTTTGGATATAGTTTATATCAATATGGATGTTAAAAGTGCTGTATGCGGTGGATAAATCTGTAAGTTGTCGAATGAATCTCTTCTCGGGACTTATTCCTAGATGAGCTTTATCATTCTGATCGAAGAAAGATTTAATTTTGATTAAAAAAACTAAAAAAATCTTGTTCTTAGTTTATAGTATTAGCCTATTAATTATACTTCGAACAATTATAGAAGAATAAAATGTGATTCTTTCAGCCAAACAGACAGTTTAATGGATGTATTTTCACTTAGAATCTTCAACGAAATTATATTTTTATTTAAAAATCTTAGAAATTTACTGCATACGGTGGATAAATCTATAAATAAGTCGTCAAATGAGTCTCTTAGACTTATTCCTAGATAAATTTTATCTTTCTTATCGAAAAAATATTTAATTTTGATTAAAAAATTTACCCCCCAAAAAAAAAGTCTCGTTCTTAATTCACAGCATTATCCTGTTAATTACAATCACTTCGTACGATTACAGAAGAATAAAATACGATTCTTTCAGTCAAACAATCATTTTAATGGATATATTTCAGCTTAAAATCTTAGAAATTTAGATGGAAATATTAAAAAAAAAAACACACCTATCACTTTACAAGAATTCCACTCTGAGCTTCAAAAATGATTCACTGAACCGAATCGTTTAATTTATAAATAAAAGAGTACAAACGTAAATGTTTTATTGGTGAATTGTACCTTTAACTTTTTACTACGGCAGTTTGTTTCATTTAAATGCTAGCAAAAACATACATCGATACTAGTACCAGCTTTAAGAAATGCTGCACGTTTGGACTTTGAAACCACTCTCAGATCGACCATATTTTACAAAGTGGAAATAAAGTATTTAATAAATAATACCTGGACGATTTCGGATTTATGTTACCTACAATTTTTGTTTTTTTTTTCCTTTCTATCTTGAACTTAACAACAGAATAAACAAAAATCGCGTTTAACTACGCGAAAATTAACGATTCTACGCTCGAATAAATTACTTATAATCTACGTTAATCGTTATAAAATTTTTAAATCGTAAAAAAAAAATATACGATTCTAACGATTTCTGATATTAAATCTTTCCGATACACAATCGAACATTCGGTTATAATAAATATTCTAGATGATGTCAAGAAACGACTTACTCTGCTAGTTGCTATAGTGACCACTTCCGCTTCTGTATCAATTGAATTAGCAAATTGCAAAGTCTTGTATCATACAAATTAGCAATTTATTTTTAAGATTAAAATATATTGGATTTACTTACGTAAAAAAAACGTTCTTAAATTTTATTCTCGTATATACATATACGATATTAAATCGTGCATTAAACCGTAAACGTATCTTATATATATATGTGATTTCTATATTTTAAGTGCTGTTAGTATTTAATCACGTTTTATTCTATCAGAAAAAAAATGATTTCGTTGATGGAGATACGAAATAACGGTTTAGATTCTCTTCTTGATTTATCATCAGGAATAAAAGAAAAAAAAGAAATGTTATTGTTCATGTTACATGACGAATATCATGTTATGAAATTAAGAATAATTTCGGATGGGATGATGATAAATAAGCGATTTTGACGTCACTCTAGCGTGACTAAGTTCGATGATAGTTTGAAAGTTCGTTAAGGAGAAAAGGTCGATAGTTCCCCGAAGAACAAAAGGTAAATGTTCTGAATCACGTTCAAACGATTTACCTGAGAACTTACAGAACTTGACAAAAACTTTTCTTTCGGCACACAAAATCGACATAAGGGTTTTTAAAAAAAAAAAGATTTTTTTTTTTAATGGATTTTTCGAAATCTATCCAATCGTTTATAAAAAATTATAACTTAATTAAATCGAACGTTTAATCGGGAATGATGCGATTAAAAAGTTTACTTCTTCGATATATATATAAAGCATTTTATCTATTTTAAATTAAATAAGATAATTTAAAGTCATCTTTAAAATAATTTAGCCCTATAACAACCTAAGATAACTTAAAGTAATCTTTAGAATAATTTAGCCCTATAACATCCTAAGATAATTTTAAGTCATCTTTAAAATAATTTAGCCCTATAAAATTCCATAATTTCTTTAGAATTTTTTAGCAACTTACTGAGCTGTTCCAAGCAGATAGAACTATTAACATAATGTGGTGTTTTTCTTCTTTAAAATAATACATTAATGCAGTGGTTTCCAAACTTTAATGTGTCTGTGCCCTCTTTTTTTCATAAAAAATTGATATGCCCCTCAGTTTCATAACAGTTTAATTTTATAAATATTTTCTACCGACAAATTTTATACTATAAAAAATATATCATATTTTGTATAAATAAAGTTCTCATACATAAATATATATATATATATATTTATTATGGGGTAATAATTTTGAATACAATTAAACAAATTTTACAAAAAAAATCGAAAAATAGAATACATGTTTTATACTACATAATATTTAATTAATGCGATGGGCTTGTTTTTCGGCACAAATTCTCTCAAATCGAGGTGTCATGGAAGATATCGTTACTCTCAATTATTTTTCAGTCGCTAAACGAGATGGATATTTGTCTTTTAAACAGTTGAAGTACCTAGAGGGGGGTGGTCCGCCCCGGGTACCAAACTGAATGGGGGACCAAGAGCATGAAATATCATTACTATTTACCAGATATTTGTATAATTTTCAATTCTTAAAAATAATTTAAGAAAATGTGTGTTGGAAGTTAAAACAGTTGTATTTTTTGGAGGGGAAGAGGAGGGGATCTGCTTCCTCCAAAAAATACCCCCTTTCTGCTGTAGCCAGTGATATACTTAGAATATATATCAAAAGATTCTAGGTATATCACTGGCTACAGCAGAAAGTTTCTGAGTACATGGATATATGTGTGTGTTTATAACCCTTTTGTTGATTCTCTTTTTTTTCGACACCAATTTCAATTTATTTATTTTTTTTTTGTTTGTTTGTTTGTCTCAAAAATGACGTTTCTGTTAATTCTTGAGCGATACAATGCAATAGACTAACGCCCACAGTTTGGAAAACGTTGCATTAATGCAAACACTTTCTTACATAAATGTAGAGAAAAATTATGATTCATTAACTGGCATATTTTTCAACATTACTTTTTTATGATTAAAATACAAAACAAATGTTCTTTTCCTGAAATAATAATAAAATTCATACATTTCGAAGCCCTAAAAATATCAGTTTTATAAAAATCTAACTATTAAATTTAGATAAGTTTACGTATTTTTAAAAATAGATTAACATTCGTTCCATTAGTTGGAAAGTTATTCTTTGTCAGCATTTCAATTTAATATCGCTAGATGATAATGTATGTCAATTAGAACTACGTAATTGAATAGATCAATCGCATGCCAAACTACATGCTTCAAAAATGGACAAACTCATTAGAATTTCTAATCAAATTTACCGTGTTATTTATTATAGAATGTATCGATACAATACGCGTATTGCATTTTATTCCGGGAAACACAAGATGGTTTCTATTAATTTCATTTAATATTTATTATTCTATAATAACAATTCTGATAAAATATCTTTTTTTTTAATACTCGTACGTATAAAATATTTTTTAAATTAAGAAAATTATTGCAGTAAAACCCTGACTTACATAAATTCGGAGATATGTAACTTCTCATCCTGCCCCCTCGCCCACACGTTTGTTTCACAATTATATACTATGCACTTATATGTATGTACATAATTCATTGCTGATTTGTCGATTAAGAGTCTTTAATTATAACTACACAGGGACTTTCAGAGAAAATGCGAGGCCCGGGGCAACTAATATTTTTGAGGCCTTTAAAAAAAAAAAAAAAGACAAAATTGACAAATATGCAGTGGTAAGTGTACAAGAAAAGCGAAAAGAACTTCAAATTTTGACAAACACTGAGGCTCAAACAGTATAAGAATATACAAATATATCTTTTCTAACATATTTAGTTAAAAATTGAGACCCCTAAAATGGTGAGGACCAGGGTAGCCGCCCCTCTCGCTTCCTTCTGATAGCCACTGCAACTACATATTATAAACTTATAATTTGTTGTTTTCTTGATAATAAAGAACCAGTTAAGAATCTAATACATATGTATCTGATTTGGGAATCTGTAGGAACCCCCAATTACGTTATGCTTCCCGATCCCAACTATTATGTAACTCCAGGGTATTATTGTATCTACAAAAAAAAACTAAGGTATACGTCAAAATTATTTATTTATGATCATTAAATAATAAAAATAATCGTAATCCCTCTTGTGATCCGCGAATCAAAATTTGAAATATCTGACACGGATGATTTGAATTAAGAAAATTATAGCAGTCTGAATAAAACTGCAGTTAAAACGAACAAAAATTTCTCTTTCTTCGTAGAAGCAATTGATACTGGAAACTGTAGTTTCCATTGTCAAACAAATGACCTTGGAAACAGATATAAAATAAATATTATACGGTTGGCATTTTCGAAATAAAACGGAGTACGATAAAATAAAAGCATTCGCTAACGTTTCGACGTCTTATTTTTATTAATGTTCGTAATAAAACGGCGTTTAACTATGAATAGAATATCATATAACTAACTATAAGTCTATATTTACTGTTCTTCATTATTAAAATAGTTAAATCATTTCTTTATAGGAGAGAGACTACAGCTGCTTAAAATAATTATTCCAAGGAGAATTCGCCAATATCTTAATGAATTTGTTTTCAGTGAGTTTGTTTCTTTGACAGTTAAAATTAATTGCGTTCATTATAACTGATAATGCATCCATCAATACAACATTCATCGACTCGACCTCTCTCTCTCTCTCTCTCTTTCTCCCTCTCTCTCTCCAATTAAAAGAAAATAAAAATAGTCCAATTCAAACATTATATGTTTTTATCCTTCTAATTTCAACTTTTTAGTATTTCGAACATTCGAAAAAAAATAATAAAAATAAAAAAATATTTATCTACATTTTCGCTGTTTCTGTGTAAAGCCGTTGTTTCTTTAACTAATATTGAAAGTTATGCAAGACAAATATATATTTTTTCTTCTTTGTTTTGAAAAATTTATTAATAATGAAGGCTGGAAGCGTGTTTCGACAAACTTGTCCAAAGCCGTAAGAACAAATTTTCACCAATATAATAATCTAATAAAGCGACAGAACGTAATTCCCATTGCTTTCATTGTTCGTCCGCATGAACGGTTGTCATTAGAAAACATTTAAAAGATGTTCCGTGATAATAAGTCGGCTAATTAGTTCGAACAACAAATACTCAAATATTAATCTAATTAATCAGGCATTGTGATATTCCGCCTTTTAATCTTTGTTTGAATCATTTCGGAATGTTCATGTCTCTCTTCAGTTTCAATAACCAAGACATGATTAATTTGTAACGTTCTAATCCGATCTGATAATCAGTGATTATAAGATTTTTATCATTTTCTCTGTTATGCTAATTTAAGTATTGCAATTATTCTCTTAAATTTCTCGTTATGAGTAAATAAAAGAATTAAAATAATTTTACAATAATTAAATCTGCGAGTATTCCGTTCCTCGATTCGATACGCGTTTTAAAACTAACAAAGAATTAAGAATGGAGAAATGCCACGATAAAATTTTACTCACCTTTCGAACCTTCAGGTGTAGGCGGCTGACAATCCATCAACTGTTTTTCCACTTTGATACTGTCCATTGAGAAAGCTGGCATACCCGTGGAAAGACCACTGGTGGCTGTCGTGGTGTATGGAACTTCATTATGACTAACTGGAATGGGACTCATCGAGTGTTCACTGTTAGTTTCGTCGTCGTCTAAGGGTCTAAGTCGACTTTCGTCTATGACTAGAGGGTTATCATCATCTGGAATTGGCAGAAGATGCTCTTCGAAGCTCATCGACCTCTTTGGCGGTTCCTGGAGCTTCGCTTCAAGAATGGCGTATCTTTTACCGTGGGCACTTTCTTCGACTGCACATGAAGTGGTAGAGGGTGTAGATGGAGAAATGGGGGCGGGAAACTGAGGTTGATAACATGACGAATGGAGTATCTGTCCTGTATCGCAGGGTATGGGAGCGGAATACTGAGTACCGGGAGAATGACACTGTGGGGAACCAGCAAATTCTAATCCCGGATCACACACTCTTTCAATTTTAGTTACAGGGGGAGGAACACTAATTACATTTTGACAACTCGGTCTATACATTGGTACTTCATGTGACACAGCTTCTTCTAAAGCACTATCGTCTTTACAAACCGCGTGAGGTGGTCCATATTGCTGTTGAGAAGCCATGATAGATTGGATATTGGCGCATTCTTCTTCGATTTTTAATAAATTTTCGACATCGTAAGAGTCTGGTTTATCATGCTGCGATGGATGATACATGTACATTTCTCGTGATCCGTATGTAACAGATCCTGTGTGTGCTCTGAGGTGCCATTTCGGGACTCTGAGGTTGATCTTCTTCGTCCATGGTGTCGACCATATCTTCCATTTTGATTTCGATTGCCTGGCAGTGCTGTTCCCGTTCGCGGTAAATACAAGAGCACGGACTCGATTCCGAATCGTCTCTCCTCTCCTCTTTCACAGTTGACACCGGAGACAGAATGGGAGATCGAAGCGGCGACCTATCAATGCTTCCACAAGAACTACTAGAGGCACTCAGATTAACAACATCTTTCCAGGAATTGGTTACCGACTCCCCAGATGGTTTCACATTGTCTTTCTTTTCGAATAAATTTTCGAACATAGGCTTGTCATCGGGTTCTACATAGAAACCCGCTCCTTCGCCAAAATCTCCAGTCAAACTTCTCAACGCAGCCTCAGCTTCTTGAATCCTTTTGGTGTCCTCGTCTACTTCCATTGGTTCTTCCGTCTGCCGTTTTTGCAAATCTTCCACTTTCTCCGTTTCTTCGGTACTCGTTTCGGCTTCATCAACGGGCGTCATCGCTTCTGCTTTTCCTTCGTCTACTTCTTCCGATTGAGAATTTCCTGCTGAAGATTTGTCCGTTTTGGAAGCACACCTCTCTTCATCTTCGTCTTTTAATGGAGATGACTTGTCGTCTTCGTTATCCGCATTGTTCGAATCATCTGTAGTTTGTGTTGTGTTTTTCTTTTCGTTCCTCTTGGTCTTCTCGCTGGAGTGATCTCCAGAGGAGAGTTTCCTCTTCTTGGCGGCGATAGGACAGCCAGCAACCCTGACGACAGAAAGTTTTACGGATTGTTAGACGGTAGACGTGCCAATTACCGCGTGATTTGTGGCGGCGGTAACTCAGTGGACAATATAATTGACGTTCCTGGGACCCGCTGCCAAAAGATCCTAAAGCCACTCGGGAATTTGGTCATTTGTCCAGAGAATGCTATTGCTTCATACAAAGAAAGGAATATGGACCATGCTATTGGAATGGAGAGAAACGTATTTTCATGCCTCAGTATGTAGACTATAGAATCTGACTCGATTAAATTTCTACTGACAAATTTAGGGCTTCGAAATTTAACTAGCGAATCCAGCACATCGCTTTTAACAGAAATTTTTATTACTTAAAAAAAAAAAAAAGACAAAACATAAAATTCCAAAACCTTTATTAAGAATCCGAAATAATTTTTGTGTTATTTAAAACCGTCAATAAAAATTTTTAAATTATAAAATATCAACTTAATGTAATTTTATTTTCGGTCATTAAATTCAAACTTCGTTAATTTAAATATATACGCGTTATACGTTTTCAGTTTTAATTAATTTTATAATTAACTTGTTTCTCACAAGTTTTAAAACAAAACGTTCTTGATATATTTGTAAATAATAAAAATTTAACAGCATTTTATAGGACATTACAATTAATTATATTTATTATCTCTCTCGTCTTTATTGCGCTTTTATTGATCAAAAATACTAAATAATATGATAGTAAGAAATTTCGAAAGTCGTTATTAAATTAAAAATTGTTTACGAAAGAAGGTAATCTAATTAAATTACCTTAAAACATATATACATATATATATGTTCGTGATTACCATTTCTCTCCATGTTTAACATTAAATATTATTTTTATTAATATAAAAATAATAAAAATATTATCTTATTGTAAAAATCGAAAAGAGATTATTAACATATCGGTGCCTATCAGAGAGGGAGGCAAGAGGCCTCAATTTTCGCGATTTTATGACCTTTTCGCCACTGTATATTTGCCAATTTTGTCGTTTTAAATGTAAGTAAACTTCCGGATGAGATAAATAAATGCTATAACTGAATAAATATTAAATATCATTGTTTTCATATTTTGTCCATAGTTTTATTTTTAAATTTTGAAGATCCTCCAAAATATCAGTTGTCCTGAGCCTCGCATTTTCTCTGAAAGGCACCGTTTGTCAGACCATCTCTGAACTTCAGTTCATAATAAATTATATTTTGAATTAATTAAACTAACAGGATATTATATGAAAAGATAATGTCTTAGAATTTAATTAATTAATAATAATAATAATAGTATGCTTACTAGAAATAATCTTCGCTGGCGAAATTTATTTCCTTAATCTATATTACTAAATCCAACTATCTTAATTATAATTATTTTTATCTAGCAAACTAACAGTTACATTAATATTCGAAATTATATAGAAAATCAACCCCAAAATAGCCGGAAAATTATAATTTACTGGTACTACTTACGTCCTGTGTTTGGCGAACTTTCCAGTGACGTGTCCCGAACCGTCACAACCTCTTGTAGGGCATCTAAATTTTAAAGGAACCAGCACGGTTGTTTAATTATGTATAACACAGTTATAATAATTTATTTACAGAATATAAAGAATTATTTTAGTACTCTTTCAACGCAACGGTGATGATAATAAATAACGTTGAAAATAACATATGGTTACAGTTTCGTACTTTAATCTTTTAGCATATTTTAGAAGTTAAGTTAGTTATATATATATAATAACGTATAACGCGAAGCACGATAATGATAACAGAAACGACACTCACATGATCGTATCTTGTGGAGAACCTAAAAATAAAAAAAAAAATATTTATTAAAACGGGAATCTTTTTGTGACGTTAAATATATTTATAATATAAATTTATGGAAATATCTAATTGATAATAATAATAATAATAATAATAGCGAGAGAGTTTTAATTTATATGCGGTTGGTGTTGTTAAATAAACAATGGCGACCGAGGAAAGAATTTAATAATTACAATAACTGTTAAGTGCTTTAACGCTAGATTTGTATCGAAAGTGGTTATGCATGCTTAGAGTCAAATAGCGAGCTATTTAAAATGAACAGCATCGAATGATTTTAATTCTATGCGTGATGCGGCTCAACTAGTGTTGCCGCTGCAAAGATATTGTCCTTGCATGTGTCTGTGTAGAGCAGTGAAGCCGAACGATTAACGTTTCTACACGGAACATATTAATTGCTTAAGATTTCTGATAATAATACATAAAACAAACACGATAACGACTTTTCTGGTACACCACTATTATATACGGTGATATTGATCCGACTACATGGAAAATTTATTCGTATATATACACACACTAATTTTCTATGCCACCCGTCGAGTTATATACCATGCTAGACTCAAACAGGAGAAATTTATTAATAGCGTTCCTCCTTTCAGGTGTATATACATAAAATTAGGCATAGTGTAATATCTAAATTATTTACTCTTAATATAAATCATGCACGCGTTATAACAAAGCTACGGTTGAGGGAACAATAGCCAACGTAAGAGAGAGAGATAGAAAGTTCACCCTATCGAACTAGATAACGATATTAAAGTTCCCCCGACCTACCTGTTAAAATAATATCCTTTTAAACGGTAATACAAACTTAATATCGTCTTTTCTATTGTAGAACTTTGATAATTACCACACGAATAACAGGAGAGAGAGAGAGAGTTAGAATCAGACGAACATATTAGCGATGGGAGGAGGAAAGAGAGGAAGAAGAGTCGGCAGGCGGAACTAGATTCGATCCGCTAGGGCCACCGGCAATCATTATGTCTTCTCCACCCCCTCGGTTCCCGCGATGAACATCTGGGATATAAGTGAGCATGCGCAATGCCGGTCTCGATAAAAGAGGACAGATGGCACTTGAGAATGTGGGTCACGTGCTCCGAACCGATTAGCCGTCGGTGGCGAGGAGGGTTAGCGAGATGGAAGCGAGGGACGTGCAGCAAATCTACCGGAAAAGCGATCGGACTAACCGTAAATGAATAGCAGTCTAACGTGATTACTAACAAAGCGCTATCCTCTATTTAATAAGCTCAAACGCTTTTATTAATGTACTGATTCTTTAATTAAGCGTATATACATATATATATATATACGCTTTTAATATAACGTAAAAATTCTCTCTCCTCTCTTTTACCGTTTTTAAATGCCGGAAAAGAGAAAAAAAATCGCCTTATATACGAGTTTCGTTTATTATTTCTCGCTCGAATTTTAAAATGTAATTAAATTATCGGCGGTTCGATATTAATTACCATCCGAAATCGTTATAAAACTCTCTCGGAATCGCGAGTATAACTTTCGTTAATTCCCCAGAAAATATTAATCTAGTTCGGTATCGTTACCGTCCAAACGCAGTTCGCGCGTTATGAGAAATGGCACGAAATTCTAGTAATCTGTTTTTAAAGAATTAAAGGATGATTAAACGCGTCGACTTTTCTCTTATTTTAAAAATCGCGATTTTTACTACAGACCCATTAAAGAAGTCAACACAAGCCGTTTTCTTCCGTCGGCTTACTCCGACAAACAATCTATAAGAGAGAGAGAATTAATTTTAATGTCAATGAAGAACGTGTAACGATATTAATCGCGAAGATGGAAGAGGCCAGGCAGTGGAGAAGAGTACAATGATTTCCACTAGCTGATCCAATGGGAATCTGAGATCGACAGAGCGACAAATTGGTGCCGAGAAGACTCAAGCGGTAGTCACCTGGAAGATCCATAGAGTGATCTGGGACAAGGGATCGTTTCTTTTCACGCGCACAACTCTCTAGACTAGCAACGAAGTAAGGTAAACGACCTGCACTAAGATGCGGAATCCAGGTTGAATTTCAAGAAGTCTTAAGGAATGCTCTTTCTGGATGAATAGTCTCTGAAGAAATTAATATATGAAGCTAAGTCACTAGCTAAAAATAATATTAAATGTTAATAATAAAATAACTTTCTTTTTTTAGACAAATAATTATATTAATATTAATGGTATACTATTTTACCACTAATCAAACAATATTTCAAGTCTTTCTAAATTACTTAATTTAGTGTTATATTTGTTTTCATGACTTTTGGACCTTGACTATATATGGATCAAAGTCAAGGTCCAAATTGTTATTCATCCAAATTGTTATTTCTTCTCTTATTAAGTTACTTTTATGCTCTGATAATCTATTTTTAAGATTTATCCCAGTAATTCTTATATAAATCTCTAAAGTTAAGATTAAAATCTTATAAGAATTAATATATCATCCTTAATAAGAAGTATATATAATTTGAAACAAACAAATTTCAAATGTATGAAGGAGAAAAAGAGCTTGAAGTCATATATTTCCTT
Organism: Androctonus mauritanicus; assembly: GCA_011317285.2. NCBI lineage: Eukaryota > Metazoa > Arthropoda > Arachnida > Scorpiones > Buthidae > Androctonus > Androctonus mauritanicus. Next base: position 3,559 of record WUQG02364457.1, on the reverse strand, counting down.
ACATCTTTAAAAATACAATTAACAGATGTAATTTATGAAAAAATCAAGATAGATTTAACTGCAAATAAGTTATTTTTTAACTTTTACCTACACTAATCAGTAAACACTTTTAAAAGGCTGGTCTCCATAATGACTAATTGGTGTAAACTGTTTATTCAAATTAATTTAACTGACTAATCTTAGAACCAAATGGGGCTATAACCTTATAAATAAACTTTAAAGTCAATAATAAACTTAAGTCCACATAACAATGATCGTTAAAAATGTCATTTAATAGATTAAAAATCTATTATATTAGTAAGATCTAAATTTAATTTTATTAATATGATGATCAAGGACTTTCTTACAGCATCCAATCATAATTAACACTTTTCAGAAAAATAAATCTTTATTCTTATCATTCCTGATCAGAAATTTTATATTTGATTACAGAAAATATTTTCTGATTCAAATTTTATATAGGTTGGTAAGGAAGCAACAATGGCTAAAAGTAATATAGGTGAATCAGAAAAATTTCATATTAGGATAATAAGAAATTCAGGATAATAGTACAGACAATCCATGTGTTATGAATATTCATACTTACAAATCTAAAATTTCATTTTCAATTATATAAAATTTCAAAAAAGCTTTTCAAAGATTTTAAACATTATGATAGCAAATTGTTCTAACAACCAATAAAATTGCAAAATTACATAGTTAATGTATTATGGTAGTACTGCATTTCAAAATGGTAGAAATTATACCAAAATACACATGCTTTATAATATATTGGGTTGGCAAGAAAGTAATTTCGATTTTTTAGTGAGAAATAAAACTCAATTTTTTCTATACAAAACAAACTTTAATCAGTCAAATATCTTCCATTCTGTTCGATGACCTTTTGCCATCTTTCTGGTAACTTCATGATCCCGCACTCATAGAACTTCTGGTCCTTATTAGCAAAAAACTCAACCAAGTGCGATTTGAGGTCATCGTTATTACTGAAATTTTTACCATTTAAAAAATTTTGTAAACTTCGAAATAAATGATAATCTGATGGTGCAAGGTCGGGACTATATGGGGGATGCGACATCACTTCCCAACCAAGCTCCAATAATTTCGCATGTGTTGCTAAAGATGTGTGAGGCTTCGCATTGTCGTGGTGGAACACTATTCCTTTGCGATTTGCCAATTCTGGCCTTTTCTCTTTGATTGCTTCCTCCAATTTCATAAGTTGTTGGCAGTAAACATCTGAGTTGATCGTTCGGTTGCTTGGAAGCAGCTCAAAATACACAACACCTTTGTAATCCCACCATCCCACCAAATTGACAGCATAATCTTTTTCTGATGCAATTTAGCTTTCGATATGGTTTGTGCTGATTCATCATGCTTGGACTATGATCTTTTTCAATTAATGTTATTGTAGACGATCCATTTTTCATCGCCAGTAATAATTCATTTCAAAAAAGGATCGATTGCATTATGTTTGAAATGTGTATCGCAAATATTGATTTGTTGTGTTAAGTGAATTTCTTTCATTTGTGCGGAACTGAAATATCGAGCTTCGTAACAAGTCCAAGACATCTTATATGATTTTCAATTGTTTTGTGTGATACATTTAACCTTTCTGCAATCTCTCGCACAGCTTTATAATGATTTGATTCAATTATGGCTTTCATTTTGTCATCATCAATTTCAGAAGGTCGACCAGAACATTGGTCATTTTCAAGTGAAAAATCTCCAGAATGAAATTTTTTAAACCAATTCTGACACGTGCATTCTGTTAAGCTATCAACACCATAAACTTCACATATTTCTTTGTGAGCCTCAGCCACTTTCTTGCCTTTATGAAAATAAAAAAGTAAAATATGTTGAAAATGCTTACTTTTGCACTCCATGTTAAAATTGACCATAAACTAACAGTTTTAAACAAAATTACACAGAATTTGTTTCTATAGTAAGCTAAAGGTATCAACTACTAAATCTCAAAAGAAAAAAATTCTAACATTGTCAAACGACTAACAAAACACAATACTCTCTACTGGTGAAAACCGAAATTACTTTCTTGCCAACCCAATATATGGTAGGAAATAAAACTCTCATAATAAAATTCACATGTAAAATTTTACATTATATTATGATAGTTATTATGAAATATAAAAATTAATAGTGGTATTGTAATGTCAAAATAATTGGTTCAATACTACCATAAAAAATTGTAGTAGTAGTAGTAGTTCTCAGTTTAGGAGTTTCTGCTTAACAAGTTCCTGGATTTGCAAATTTTTTCTCAAATATGAATAATAATAAAAAGTGAAAATATGAACATTAATTGGAATAAATAAAAGCTAAACATTCATAAAAAAGCATTTCAAACCATGTACATAATTATACAATACAAAAACTATGTGTAGCAAAAGCTCTGTTGTCTGCTATAAAATCAGAAAAATTAAAATGGTGGTCAAAAGCAAAAATATTACATCTTCTGGTTTTATTGGCATATTACATAAATAACTTTCATTCCTGGATTGTACCTAAGGCAAGGTACAATCCAGGGTACCAAAACATCAAGTATTAAAGCTGATCTACTTGATCAGCTTTAATACTTAATGTTTTGGTTATCAAAAACTAAAATAAATATTTTTTTTGCCTATTTATTTTTTTTTATTTTGATACCAAAATTTTTTATAAATGGTAGTGGTATGTAGAAATTTTGATATTCTTGGAATGATACGTGGAACCCAAATGGTTGAGAACTGCTATATTAGAGTTTTCATCTTTTTTTCAAATCAGAGTACCATGAGCATTCCCACATTTATCACAGATTATATAATAGAAAAACAAGATTAATAGTTTTGAAAGAAGATATATGTTTCAGGCATTTAGGCAATAATAACTGTCATTACCATAAACATTTAGATCATCAGTGAACTGTAGAATATATTTGAGAAATATTAGTATATATCAATATTTATTCACTATTTATAGATTTTAATTAATTCAAGTCTTAAATATTTTGTTTACTCACCCTTCAGAATTTCCAACAGCAATTACAGAAAAATCAGATTTCCATGCAAAATCAGTTCTCAACAATGATTTATATGACTGATTTGTTGAATTTGTAATATCATCAAAATTAACAGCATGTGAATTCAAATCTGATGGATTATGTATATAAATAATGAAATCACCACATGAATATAGATTGAGTTTCAATTTTACATCAACTTTATCCTTCTCCTCTAAAAGAAAAAAAAATTTTTGAATTTAGGTATTGTACATCCATTTTGTCTACTCAAAAAATACTATTGCAGAATTTAGTTAGTTAGCTTTTTAATTTTTTCTGTCAAATTATACATGAAATACTTCCGTTAGCAGCCATTTTCAGGGCACATCACAAGTTGGCCAGCATCCATATGGGATTAATTGAAAGAATGAAGGATGAAGTTTAATGGATCAGGTCCAGATCTTTTCTAAAAATCTGGATATTTGAATAAAATAAAAAACTTTGCTTTACAAATATAACAATCAAAAATCCAGCACTACAGCAAAGGAATTCAATTTTAATCTGGTAAAACGT
>WUQG02364346.1:0-18211 GCA_011317285.2 Androctonus mauritanicus | reverse complement strand
ATCGACGGCCCGGCCCGGTCCTCATAATAAATATTTTCAAGAAGTGAGACCCGACATTCGAACCCGGGTCCTCCAGAGTAGAAAGCCGAAGCGTTTCCACGCAGCCAATCCGGCCGACTAATTTCAGCGGATTTAGCGATAGAAAGTGATATCTATTGGTAATTAATAATCATCAGTCGTGTTATCAGTAAAGAATACAGTCTTTGTCTTTCAAAATAAAAATAATTCGATTATTAATCAATATCGATTGATATTAATTTTTCCTAGTATCTATACATTATAGAGATATACATTATACAATCCATTCTCTATTAATATATTAAATTTTGCCGAATAGTTAAAATATGTTGATTTAATTCTTGAATAAGGACATGACATTACCCCATACCCCCGTAGGTTGGCCACTTAGCCGCCGAACTTATGAGATTATTCCAAATCTCGGGGGGTTTCGCCATTTCTATTTTATTCCATTCTCTGCCTTTCCAAACAACTTCATTATAAATTTAATCAGAATTCATAAACGAACTTCTGCAAAATGGCATAAAAGGCAAGAAAAAACTAGGATTCAGTTTGGTTATCTTGAATTAAGTCGCCGAATCACATTAGATATATATTTTGTGACAGCCACTTTTATAGTCCATTATGGAGTCCACCAGAAGGTTGAAATATGGAGTTCACTTGGTCAGGCCTGAACCCCTTCTGAAAAACTAGGGATGTAGGATCCTGATTCTCAAAGATGGTGACCGACTGCCATATTACACAGCTATTCGATTAGGATCCATATTCTTTAGCTTCCAAGTAAACCATCAAACAATGGATATGACTTAAAAAAGATTGAAAGATCACATCCAGTAAATATAAGACAGAAAAAGAAATGCTACAGTAGAAGAATAATAAACTCGTGTTATGATGAGAAATATATAGATTTGATTAAAAATTTTATCTTAAATATTTATTAATGAAAAAAAATCATAAAATTAAAAAAAAATTTCGAAATATGATAACAATGTCCAAGAGAACTCATTGTTGAAATATTTATACAATGAATTTATTGTTGTTGGAAAATTCATCGAATCTCTCAAGAAAAGTGATACACAACCCAATTTATTTTAAATTCGAGCAAATTCAGGTAAGAAATATGTTACTTTTTTATTTTGTCAATTAATTTTTACTGTTATTATAAGGAAAAATAGTGAATTTGTAAGAAATAAGGCAATTTTTGCCATTAATTATAATTCTGTCGAACTTGTCATTAAGAAAATTTTGAATAGCAGTATTCTCTTACCAAAACTTATAAAAATATAGAAACCATTAGAGGGATTTATATTTTCAGTAATGATTTTTCGACTATAAAACAATGTGAATTATATATAATTACGTATCGGCACGGGGAAAGTTTTATAGTGGTTGGAGGCAGTAAAGGATACATCTGACAAGTCTGGAGCTGTCGTCAAGTTTAAGTTGTATAATGCAAATATTTTAGGCGCCATCTCAATCGCAACGTCTTACTACATTATTTTAAATAATTAATATGATTTGTGCATACAGTAATTTAATGTAAAAACTAAATGTTTGGTGTGGAGATACGGCTAACCACATTCTAATGTCTGGCTCTGATAGGAAAGGGGTAACTGAAAATATGTTTTTTTTTAATAAATTAATTTCACATCTTTTCCCAGTTTTCTACATTTTTGCCACCTCGTACAAATGCACGTGTTGCACTGTTTGCAGCGATTTTTCTAGTGTCGGGGATCCGCAACGTAGTGTGAAGCGCGCCAGACCGACGGACGAAACTGACAGGCGTTAGGCCATGTGGCTGAGAAGGGCGCGTTGCGGGTAAGGATAGGTGATGAGGCTAGACTTCATTGAGACAGAGACAACGGTTCAAATAACCAAAACTTCCTTTATTGGGAGAGATTTCTTTACATAAACATTTGCGGCAATGTTCGACCTTTCTGTTTTGTCCTTTCCTGACAGTAACACTGATGGTCTACCTTTAAATTATATACCGTATTGTGTATGATTTTTCCATACATTAAAACTTAAAATTAAGAATTTGATTAACCATGACGGGCAAATACAGTTATTTTGGCATAAAGAAAGAATCGATTGTAGTTGGTTTTATGGATGCGATACTATATTCGTAGATCGAGCCTTCATACGCGAGTACTGTACACATCTTGTCATCACTAATGTTTTTTGATCTTATGTAACATTGTGTTACTTCCACCACGTTACATAACATCGGTAGAAAGAGTCGTTAGATAAGTTTTGGTTTTATTTTTGTATTCATTCCACTTTCTATTTCGTAAGATAATGTAGTTTGTAGTATAACAAATTGTTCCTTTGTCGAAAAAGTTTGGCCAAGATTTCTCGAATTTTATGTATAAGTGCTACCAAACGACTCTGGCCAATAAAAATAATAGCGTGCAAATGCGAAAACGTGCGAGTGGGATGATTTTACATGCAAAATCGAAAGAGTGTACCAAACGCAACGTACAAGTGCGAAAAACGTAGAAGTGAGAAATGTATAAACCAGGTTCTACTCTATATATATTTTCTAAATAATTAAAAAGTATGATTTAATATTTACTGTTAACATCATTAGAAGTATTAGATATAAAAATCTTAAAACAGTTTTCCTTTCAATCTTATAATTACGAATTATTGCCGCTTAGATGGATTAATTCTTTATTGTAAAAAGAAAGCACGATTCTATGCGAATTTCTATCTTCATCCATAATAACATAGATGACATTCTTTTAATATTATAACTGTAAACCCGAACAGCATCCAAATACTATTTTTTAATTTGATATATCTTTAAGGATTTATCTGTAATAAGACCAATAGAATAAGGATGATGCGCGTTTCATAGATGCAAAAGTGAAAGAACTTTATTTTAATTGCTTCCCAATGATAAATTATATATATTAATAAAAAGAAAAGAGTATCAAATAAGGATTTACGAAGTAATGAAGTTTTTAAATTGACTTAGAGATGCTTAGAAAATATCAAAAAAATATACTCCTTGATAGGACGAATAGAGCATAAAGGCTGTGACACACTGAACGCGACGCGACGCGAAGCATTAAGGCTGGGTCTCACAGGCGTAAAACACGACGTCAGTACGCTGACGTAAATGCACCACGCATGAAACGTCGAGCGTACCGATGTTCACACCGAAAGCGTACGACGCGACGTAAATAAACGACATCGTTTAGCTATTGGCTAATTACTGTGACGTCATTTGAAGTTAGCTGATTCAACAGGGATAGCGATACTCAGGAACTGTTTTATTTATCGATGGCTTTATTTAATAATTTATCGAATGTCATGATTTCCAGAAATGCTTCATCATTGAACGCACACAAGGTATCTTCTCTACTTGTCATATTGAATTACGAAATAAAACAATCTCTCTTCTGATTGGACGAATTGCCAACGTACTCTTGGCGCAGCGCAAAAAGTTGAAGAAAAGTTATCTCCAGCGTAACGACGCGATACGCCGACGTATTTACGTCGTGTTTTACGCCTGTGAGACCCAGCCTTTAGGGATGAACTACGCTATATATATGTTCTTATATCTTTGCTTTTGATCAACTTAAGAATATAATTTCGAATAATGCAAAATTTCCATCACTGAAGGCTAAAATGTATCAAAAGTTTCGAATTAAAAATTAATTGTATTTCGAATTATCCATTATAATCACAATTACAAATGGTATACTTTGAGTTGAGGATAGTAATTTATTTCAAATTAATAAATACGTTGAATTAATCAAAGTGTTTTAATATAAATTACAAAAATTATTTTTGTAATTTATATTAAAATGCTTTAAGTTGAATATATTGAAAGTAATTTTTGATGATAATCATTCTTTCATTTGCAAATATAAATACAAGATTGTATTTAGGTATGCTATACATAAGAAGAACAGATAACTAGATATGGTAACTACTATCTAATAGTAAATCCATAAAATTGTTGGATTATTTGTATTTTTTTAAAAAGCTTAAATCCAAAACATTGATGAATAGCCCAATTATTTAAATCATATTATCAGATTTAACTGCATTAAGTTTAGTGGTTGTAGCATCTACTCTTTACTGTTATCTAAATTGTTGGGCACAAAAATACACATTATATATATATATATATACTGAATTATATAAGATATACTCTGAAATGAAATTCATGAAATATGTAATTTATTTTTCCATATTCATAGATGTATGGAAAAATAATATATTAATTTCTGATTAATGAATAATTTTTCTACTATAATTCTACAAATTACTGGATAGATGGCATAATGTGCAAATTTTTCTCTAACTACCATCACCATTTGCCAATATATTAATGACATGTTATTTTCCTATTATATCAGGGTTGTGAAAGTGGATATGAGTGAATACCTACACTGAATAGGTAATTCTAAAATTTATATAATGAATGTGGCTATTTAATAAAAGGATAACAAATAACCACTGCTATTACAGTTAAAATATCAGAAAAAATAATAATCTACATTTCTACTGCAGGAAAAATAAGTTCCTGCAATAGAGTTTCTTCTGATATGTGACTATTTTAGATGCCAAATTGACTTGAAAAAAAGGCGGTTCTATTGATAATTTCACAATTTTATATTTAAATAAATTTATGAAAAACTATTTTCTATCAGTTGTAATTCAATTTGTCTGATGATAATATAACATTTCAATAAATAAGAGATTTGGATAACAAATGAAATCAATGCATGAAATAATTTTTCAATTAAAAATTTCTTCCTGGAGTCAGTATAATGAAGATTAGCAACTTGATCAATTTTCAGTATGTATATTATACAATATCATAGTATTATAAATCTCAATATCACTCCAAATAAATATTTTTGTAATTGAAAAGCAGAAAGACACACAAACAAGTTCATGAATCTTCTGGAAGTTATGAAGGTTGTATTAACCAATTGAAAATACAGATGAAATTAACATGTAAATAATAAAAACAAAATTTTCCCTAATATACAATATACATTTTTAAAATTATGCTTAAGCAGCACTAGGCACACAATTAAATATATCATATATATTTTACAAGTTCTTACTAGTGCTAAATGAGCAGACCAATACACTTATCTTCTTATAATAAACTTTTTATTATAACGAGGAGCACTTTTGGCTTCAACTGCCATCATCAGCTCAACCGTACAAGATAAAGAACACAATTTAGAAGCAAGATACATTCTGGAACATTGTTTTTTAAATTCAAACTCTAGGATTATAAGTTAATATATAAATAAAGTTTAAAAAATTACATTATGCTAATGGAGGATTATTCTAATTTCATTATTTAAGAAAAAATAATGAAATTAGAATAAAATTGAATAAAATAAAATAATTAAAACAAAATAATATGTAAAATTGAAGATTACCTAAACAGCAGTGATCAAGGTCAAAAGTTTCTTTTTAAGATTTTTTTCAGAGGTTTGTAGAGTTTTATAAAGGCCAAAGGTCTGGGTTTGAGACCCAACAGCATTTTTGGTGGTGGGAGTCAATTCAGGGCCGGCTCATCAGGTATTTCCATGAGTCTCGTAGTGCGTTCAACTGCTTATCACTTACTACTGTTGCTTCCCATGCTTTCTTAAAAATATATAAAGACTCTGCTGTGGTTAGTTCGTTTGAGTTTGTTTTATTTTCTTTAGGACTTTTGATTCTTCCCATTTGATATTTACATTGTTTTCATAGGCTTTCTTTGCCAGAGCTGGGTTCTTGATATCTCTTTGGTGCTCTTTAAGCCTGTGTTTGAGGCTCCTGGTGGTGGCACTCACATAGAATTCTTCTGTTCCTTCATTGTGGTTGTATAATGGTATCTGGTAAACCCCCGTCTCTTCATGTTTGCTCCTATGATCTTTCTCATTTCTTAGTGCGTTAAAGACAGTGGGCAGCCTCCTGTATGCACATTTCATTTTCTTCTTAATGGCTATGTTTCTAACTGTCTTATATTCTGCTAAGTGTTCTGGAATAAGGGTGTATATAATTCTATGATATGCCATATAGAGCAGTAGGTGTTATGATATACATATATACTTTTCAACTCCTACTACTTTGTTAGTTCATAGTTAACTCAAGACACTAATATTCATAAAATTTTAGTTTGTTTATGCCATAATTCATATTTTTTAATATTTTTATTAATTTTTATAATAAAATGATAATATATAAAATGTATTTACATTTTAGCAAAAAATTTAAAAAAATAGGTGTTAAATGTCAGTAATGGTAAATTTAACCATTGGATCAATTTTGATTTTATTGTATAATGAATTGCTGTATACGTGATTATTGTTCTAGCCAAATATAATTATTCACCTTGCTTTGTAGAATTATAACAAGTGTATTTATTATGTGAAATTGTTATAACATTTCATCCATTTATAACATTTGATTAACTTAAATTTTGACACTATATAGAATATATTTATCAATTCATATTTTTAGAAAAACTTAAAATTTAATTTTAACATTGTTTTATGCAAATTTATATGATAAGTGATAAAACATTTAGCTAAAATTTGACATTTGAATGGCTCTATCTTTACAGTAAAAAATACACAATACACTAAATGTTTTTAATTATTTTATTTTTTCAGAAAAATTTAATACATTTATCATTCATTATATCTTCAATTTATTAAATTATTTATACTACATTAAACTGAAGAAGTTACTAATCACACCATATTGATGGTTTTTCATTTCTATAATTTCTCTTTGTCTTAAACCATATTCCTTTGTCTCCTTGATCAGGATTGAATTCTATATCATATTTTTCTCCAGGTGCCTAAATCAAGAGAGAAATATTAATTTTAACATATTTTATTCTCATTTTTAATGATACAAAACAGAAAAGAAGATGAAATTTAACAAACTAGCAAAAGTTCTAAATATATTAATGCAGTATTATAAGTAGATTATTATGATAATTTAAAAATAGCAAAATAATTCCTATTAGTAATTTTTAACAAGTAATAAAATTTCATAAAACTTTTAAACAGATTTTAAAAAAATTATTTAATAATGTTTACTATATAACAAAATTTTATCCATTCATGAAAATTATCTATTTAAGACTTATGGCTCACCAAGACAGATTCCTTAATAGAAAAAGTAGCTTGACAGCTTTAGATTTAATATAAGAAAGCATTTTAATAAAGCTAAAAGAACATAGTAGTTCATCATCTATTAAAGAAAGTTGTCTGGAAGGCAAAAATATCTTTCAGGAAATCATATTGTTAAAGAATTGAAAAATAATCTGATATATGAAGCACTATAGTTAAATGTTTCTGCACCTGAGACAAATACATGTTTACATATTGAAAATGAAGATGATTGAATGAAAATGATTATTGTTTATGGTCCAAAAATAGGGCAAATATATTTTAATACTCTCCAAAAAGTAGTAATCTGTTGATTACTACTTTTTGGAGCTTGTTGATCTGCTTGATTAGTAATCCGTTTAGTAATTATTTCTTCAAAAAGCTTTTGAAAAAATGAAATCTTTATTTTGTATCCTCGTTTTCTTGTACCCAGAACTAACAGGAGTGTGAAAAGGGCAGGGCTAATAACCCATTCATCCATCGCTACAATCCTGGATATATCTTGGATTGTAACAATCCAATCCTGGATGTATCTTGGATATAGCCCATTGTTACAATCCTGGATATATCTTTTATCTTGCGTAGAAAAGATAATGACTAATGGGAATTATTACAGGATGAGTACTATCAAGTTTCCAGTTAGCAGATTGACTAGTACTTGCAAAGACTTATTAAAAGAACTCTTTTGAGTATAGGCTACTTTCTTGATTCTTATTTGAATGAGAGATTATCTTTTTTCACAAGGATATAATTATACCTCATTAATATTTTACTTCCTAATGTGAGATTAGACATCAATGAGTATGTTTATCATGTCTTGAAGGAAGACTGGGACTTAGTTAAGAGGCATAAGTGTTGTCCTTTATCAAAGCACTGTTGAGCAGACCTAAAACATTCAAATTCATAAAGGTCATAAAGGTTTATTTATTAATTTGAGAAATTGTTTCAAGAACTTGAATGTTTTAGGTCTGCTCAACAGTGTTTGATAAAGGACAACACTTATGTAATTACCGCAAAGAGCAGTAAGTGATTAGCTATAATTAGTTAAGAGGGTGATCAATCAATCAAATATTAAATTGGCTATCAATAATTTCAATCCCATCAAATTTTCTTGGCTAGATGGCATTTTGTTAGTGTTTTTACAACAAAGCATTCTTTGCTTTGCCTTTTTGCCATAAAGTTTGCCTGTCATAGCTATACCCCATATCCTGAAGAGAAATGAGGATTTCATTTATATCTAAACCTGGGACAATTTTTACATAAAGATTAAGCCAATTAACCTGATATCATTCTTATTAAAGTTAATGGAAAGACTAATGGTGAATATATTTATTAGTAATGACTATCTCTACAGATCTGCCAACCAATTTTCTAAACAGGGCTTTATTGCAAAAGTATAACAATACATTGTATATTTTCTATTTTATGTATCAGACAACCAATAAAGTTCTGTCGAATTTTGATCCTACAAAGAGAAATGTAATAACATGAAACAGGTTATATTTATAAATCAGAAATACTCCCAATCAACAGCAATGACCTGTTTCCAATGCTCAGGTAGACTATGGACCCCATGGTGGTAGAATTCAGCGGATGATGAACCAAACAAATTGTCCAGTACATGTATCACCGTATAAAGGATCCTTGCAGATTATTGTCTAACAAATAAAACAAATCAGATAATAATATTATAAGTAAACCTTAGCAATATGTGGCTTCATGTTATCGTGTAACAGAATGACACCTCTGTGATTCACAAACACTGGCTCTATGATTTTCAGTTTTTCATACATATGTTCCAGTTGCTGCAAGTATACAGATGCACTGATTGTCTGGTCAGGTAACAGCAGTTCGTGATGCACCATATCCCAAACAATCCACCAAACACAGAGCAGACCTTCTGTTGATGCAGTGATAGTTTGATTGTTTAGGAGGGATTCATGTGGTGCCAACCAATAATGATGATGTCGTGGAATATCTTAAAGAACCCATTTCTCATTGCAAATCAGTGCTCTGTCCAGAAATGTATCCTTTCTCTGACAAAACAGTAAAAAAACACAGACATTTACCCCTGTTGCTTTCAGAGCCATGTTCAACTCATTTCCTAAGATGATGGAAGTGTTATCAAATGGTTTCTGTACTGTAATTGAATGCTTCTCCCAATGCTTCACATGTTTGGCCACTATCAGTTTCAATAGGCCGTTGATTGCCTTGTTGTCTATGGCTTGTGAATAACCTGTATTTGGTGGGTTCTGGAGGAATTCATTACTGTCCTTAAATTTGTCAAACTACCGTTGTACTGTCTGCTCATTTACCCCATCTCTACTGAATATATGACATATTTTTCTTCTTGCTCACTATCATTCATTCCAGTTTAAACTCATACAATGCATAAGCTCATATAATACTGTTTGAGGTCCCATATTTGACTTGCTCTCGCTGATGCCCCTGTTTAACTGTGGTGACCAATATCAGCCCAAGCTACAAGAGGAAACACTCACAAAACATTATCTGACTCACTCAAAGGAACACTGTGGGGCGTGCATACAATTTGATCATATGAAAATCCGACAGAATTTTATTGATTGCCTGATGATGTTACATCAGGCAACTAATAAAACAATGATGATGGATATTTTACAGCCTGAAATTGTCATATTTAATTATTTTTCTTATATATTGGATTTCATTAGGTTATTTGTTTACTTTTCTAATATCAGAGGTATAGAATGTCATTTTATCTTCAACTATGATATGCCAATTTACGATTTCATTAACTTCATTTTATTATATACTTGCAATAGTTCAGTAAAAATTATGGAATCTTAAATTAAATCTAAAAAAATATAAATAATTATATTGTTTTATAATTTTTATTTCAAAGAATTTAATTAATTAATTAACATTTTTATTGTAATTGCAATTCACTACAATATTTTGTTTATATCAAAAATTTCCATTTAAATAAATAATAAATAAAAAAAAAATAAAATAATTATTTTAAATTTTATTATTATTATTCTTAAATAACATACATTTTTCATGACATTTTTAAATATATATGCATCTTCTGCACTTAAAAATAATTCTGGACAGTCTAATTTTGGAACATTATAAAGGCGGAATAGACCGCTTTTGTGATTTGTTACTCTGAAAAAAATATAGATGTATTTTTTATAAGAAAAGAATATTAATTGATAAATAAAATAAAATTTAATAAAATAAAAAAGTAAAACATTACCTTCTACGTAAGATATTCCAATCTGATGATTTTGATATTTTCCAATCTTTAAACTTTTTATCGTCACGAGGTGAATCAAAATCAATTCGTTCAATATCTTCCACAATCTAAAATTGAGGATAAATTGATCAATAATTATTTTATAATAGAGTTTCATTATATTTACTTAATTAAAGCATTCAATTATATTTCTAATTAATATTAGTATTTCTTCATTGTTTGGTAGATACTCATTATGATGATGATATAAACAAGATATTTCAAATATGTAGTTGAAAAATATTATATCTAGAATTTAGAATATTTTTGATTTCTTTACAATGCAAATACAATAAATATTGAATATAAAATATTCTATTATTAATGAAATCATATATTTCAAATTCTTATGTTTAACTTATATTCAGTGTAATTCAAGTTTTTCAGTAATTTCAGACAGCATTAGTCCTGTTTGATTAATTTATCAATATTCTTCTATATTAGAAAAATGCTTTTAAAGTAATTAATTTCTTAATTTCTAAATCCTCATTTACATTAGTCAAGTTACATAACGGCAAATAATTTAAAGCAATTTTCTGTTCATGTTTTGTCATATAATTGAAGCAAGTACTCTAAATCAAAATATTGTCAACTAAAATAATGTACTACTTTTATCTTTGATATTTTTTATGCTTATTGCTGTCATTAAGAAAACGCATTGGCCACTTGATACTTTTAACAACTATTAGAAATGAATTAAATTTTAAGAGGTTTATTTAGATTAGAAAACTGTCAGAAAAACAACTGCTTTAAAATGCAATAATATATACTATTATGGATCAAAGATAGTTAACTTTAAATGTAATTTAACTGCCAAGTTGAGACAATTACTCAGGATTTCTGACACCAGGTGTGATAATTTACCATAATCATACTAAATACATATTTTGAAATTAATGTTTGAAAAGTTTGTGTGTCACTTTCTCATGCACCTATTAACAATCCAGAGCAATGCTGGAAGTTTGTGGGAGTAAAGACAATTATATTAAAAATAAAAATATATACAGTAGACTCCCTTATTTGGTCTCACCTTAACTGGCCACATTTTTATTGAGCTACAAGCAGAAATAAAATTGAAAAAGAATAAGTCATTTAGAAAGAAAGAAAGTGCTTGAAATATGATAAGATATATCAAATAACAAGATAATTCAGTTGCTATTTAAATAATTTCTATCAAAATTGGCATGATTTCATGATTTTATTCAAAAAATGAACTTAAATCATAATGGAAAGTGAATATTACTGATTTTTTTATCTAAATAAATTCTACTTAAATAAAATTTATAGATTTTAAATTAAATATATATGTATCTATATATATATATATATATATATATATATATTTATTTATTTATTTACAACCCTAAATGATATTTTGCATGTGTTTTCAGATTAACCAGTCATTTATTTATCTGACCTGAGATTCAATGCCATAAGGGCCAATTAACAGAAAGTTTACTGTACTATAACTTTATTAAACTAGACGATTTATTAACATACAAAGATTCTGTCATACATTATATAAAGATTAACATGGAACTTCAATTACAAAAACTAAAATATTTAAAAATGGAAATTTCTTGATTAACTCTTACAAGGTGGGTTTCTATACATCCACAAACATATTGTTTGTAAATATATAGAAACCTTCCTTCTTAAGGTTAGATCAGGAAATGAGAGAGGATTCGACTAAACTTTGTTTTCTTGTTTCTCATTTCTGCAATATTATTCTTGTAAAAGCTCAAATAAGACAATTGCAACAATAAAGAAAACATATCTAAACAAATTCACAAAAGTTCTCTGAGAATAAACTGTCTCTAATTTTCAAAAGCATTAATTATCTCTACTTTTTTGATATTTCCACTAATCCCATAAATTTGGGGAAAAGATCTGAATTGATTCCTAGATCTCATTTGGTCAATATGATGTTTTCTTTTGATTAAGTTTGACAACAGAAACTATCAATTTCAATATTTATGATTTATTTATCAGAGACCTTGATGACTTAGCTCTCCTCTTCTGTCTGATACATCATGATATTCATTTTCTCTCCAAGATATTGTTTATGGAGTTGTTTATGGAGATATTTCAGTAAATTATATGTTTAAATTTCCTAATTAGACCAAACGTTATTTAAAAACTAAATCTATTCATTTTGTTAGTTTTTACAATTGATTTAAGCATTAAATATATATATTTCTATAAGATAAGTTTAATTTATTTGCTTATAATATAGACATTCTGTTATCATAATATTTAAAATTCTTGAATAAGTTTTTAAAATTTTCTAAAATTTAAAAATCAAATTTCATGTTTTTATGCATGAATGTTAATAATTTGAGGAGTTCCAATATTTAATTTGTTACACAAGATTGTTATTTTTCTATAAATTATTGTTCTTTCCTGATAGGAAATAAAGATAAATAATATCTTGTATTAATAAATTCTTTAATAATCAAAGATAAAAATTTGAAATTATATTCTATTGATCTATGATAGCAATCTCTAAAATTTTTTAATAGCATATCTATCAGTAAAGAAAAATAGCATGCATCCTTTTATCAGTAAGAACAACAATACACAAACCATATAACAGATAGACATTATGATAAGCAAAAAATGCACACCTTAAAAATTTCTTTCATATCCCTAAGGATGCATGCATCATACTTTAAGGATCACTAATTTATGATAATAAATTACATACAGTCGATTCTCATTATTTGCAGTAGTTATGTTCTGTAAATTCTTTGTGAATATTGAATTAATGAATACTGAGCCATTGTACCTATGAAAAATACAATTTTTAAGTTCCTGCAAACCTTTTTCCCAACATTTTCATTTTTTATTTTGTGTTTAATAGTCAAATAAACAAATACAGAATCTGCAAATAATGAGAATTGACTATATTTATTAATTCAGTTAATTTTCTCAAATAAAATGACAACAAAGTGAATTTTTAATATTTGAGAACAAAATTAATTAATAATAATATTTATATTATAATTGATATTAATTAATGTTAAAATAATATAATTATATTATATTTATAGAAAGTGTCTGTGTACATCCATGGCACTCATAAAGAGCTGAAACAAGTTGGGAAACCCTTGTTCTTAAATATGGCTCTGTGCTGAACTGTGATCTCACTTGTGGTTTGAATATGGTAGTATGGTAGTGTCACACTTGCAGTTCAAATACTACCACAAAATACCCAAGTTGGCTTTAAATCTGCATAATACTGCTCTTTGCTGCTTTAATAGCGTTCTGCAATGTACATAAATACTCTCTGTCAGATTCTTCTTCGTATTACTTGAATAGCCCAATGAGCCATATGTGTGGCTGCTTTTTTTTTGTGATATCTCATAATCCATAGGTGTTATTAAAAAACTTTCAAAATAAAAGTTGTTTATTTTTCACAGTTCTGTCCAATTATGCCTAAATTGGTATAGGTTTTTATTGGAGATTTCAGAGTTGATCCCTTGTGCCTCTACTTCTGGTGGGCCCACAAAATTTTTACTGTAACCATTAGATTCTCCAAATATACTTTGGTAATCAAAATTTTTCTCCCTACTTCCTATCTCATCATGTTTCTGAGAAAAAAGAATGGTACAGGTGGTAAGATACATCCTCTATATAAAATGAAATGTTTGTCTGTTCTGCATGCATTTCTACACTATTTGACTTATCACAACCAAACTTTGTATAATTTCCCATGACTTTATGCTTAGAACAAAGAGATCTAGACTGCTCCAGTAGATGGAAAATTTTAAGTTTAATAAAAATACTAAATACTTATTTTAAATTTAAAATTATTATACATATATATATTTAATCCATCAGATTTGTTCAAATTTGGGGTGATATTATAATCAGATATATAAGACACCATATGATATCACAATGGTTGAAATTAGAAATGTCAATTGATGTATGCTGTCACTAAGATATTGCAATAGATGATATAAAAAAACATCATTGATGCAAGACATCATTATTATATCATACTGCCATCAGCACTATACATTATATGGATTGCATATGTATGCAATCTATATAATGAATAGCAATGGATGATATCATAAGCACAAGCATATGATGCCATGATGATATCATTGACACATCTAAAAAATTCCCAGGGCAATGATGAGTATTTTTTTTATAATTAAAAAAAAAAATTTTATAATTAAAATCCATACTATTTTAATTTTTCCTTTGTTTCTGCATGCAGAACAGACAAGCACATGCACAAACATTACATTTTATACACATTGATGTTTGATATGCTGGCTTTTATATATTAAATGAAAGCATACTGTTTGATTTTTTCCCTTTTTAATTAAAACATAATATCACAAAATAGCACTGATTTGATTTTATTATGATGCGGTGACATCATATGCTATAAATTAGCATTAAAATTGAATACAGAGCTAATGAGTAAATTTCTAAATGCTATAATAAATTATACCTTAAAGATAATGCTTCTCCATGATTCAAAGCAATCCCATTATTTATGAAATTAATAATTTTATTTAAGCTAGTTTAAAAGTTATTTATTATTAGCCAGGGGCCCATCATTATCATGACATAACAATTGGCACAAATTATATTATATGCCAGAAATTCCCAGGCAACCCTAGATATCTTGGCTATTCTTTTATAATTATGAATATATTTGAATGAACTGTTGTACTATCAGATTACATCCAGGCAAATATCAATAATTATTATATGAATAAATATGCATTAATTAAAAAAAGATTTTTGAAATTTGAAATAAAATTATTATAATAACTTTTATTGATTTAATAGTAATTTTTATAAATATTTATATAAAATACATACTACTTCCACATCACCAAAATTACTCCAGTCATAAATTAATAATTCTGAATAAATACTAGAAATAAAACAAAAGAAAATTAAATTACTTCTATTTTAAATTATTAAATACTTTTAATAATTATTATTACATTTATTTCTGAATTTTTATTGATTTAAATATTGTTCAGAAAATATAATTTATTTTTATTACTTAATTATTTCAATATACTTGTAAGAAGAAAGATGCAATACATAAAAATTAGCATCAGTCAAAGAAAAAAAATACATACAGGTAATCCTTGATTTACACCAGAGTTAGGTTCCACCATATTAGTTTGCAATTCAAACTTCCAAAAATTTTATCTCAAATTATGAAGTTTCCACTCACTTCTCAATGGCAGAGAGAGAGAGAGACACACACACACAAGGTGGTCTCTTTTCTTTCTATTTACAGAAGATTCTATAAATGTGTAGAAATTCATGTGTAATAGTAACAAAATCTATAAAGATACAAATTTCATAATTTTGAAATTACATAATTTGAGGCTTTGTAAATTGAGGGTTACCTATATATATATATATATACACACACACACACAACATACATACAATTCTCACTTAATACTTAATAATCATTTTTACAAGATATCTTTTGATAACTTACACAATAGCTGAAATGACTTTTTAAAAAGATCATATCAAAATTCAATATTTATTGTCAAAAAACGTTTTAAAACTTTAAAATCTAATTAAAAAACATTTAAAAAGCTTATTTCTCATTGTTAATTTATCCTAATTATTAAATGAATATTTCTGAATCTTATTTTTAGTATGTTTTTGTTCTTGGAATGATTTTTCCATTAAAACAGCTTGCCTGCAAATAAATTTGGATATTCTTGAGATATAAGATATTCTATAGCATATATAAAAATATCATTATAGGAAGAAATCATTCATGCCTTTATAAAACTATGACTAATTTCACAAAGCCATTTATTTATTATTTTGGAATTTTAATCATCAGTTTAAAACTAATTTGTATTATTTACTTGAAATTAGTTATTTTGTATATCTTTCTTCAGAATGTTCTTAACAGAAATAACAATGTCTATTTGCACATTGATCCAATTTTAGAAATGATAGCAAAACTCTTATGGGAGAATAATGTAAAGCAACACAAGCCTAAATCCAGAAATTGTTCATATTTTCTTTATTGTTTTAGATGTGGGCATCCTTATTAATCCATGACATTATGTATATTTATATCTGATATAATGTAACTACATGTATTTATAAAAATCTTATATTGAATAAAAGCAGATTAGGATAGATTCAGATCCATCCTAATCTGCTTTTATTGCCTCTAAAATGAATAAAAAATTTATAATTAAATGAGATTTATACTAGAAATTGGTAGTAACTGGCAAATAATAAATATTTTAGTAAGTCATTTCAATAATAATGGCATTATAAACATTGTTAATAATTATTATTTAATATCAAATAACTTATTTACTGATTGTTTGATGGTTGTAGACAGATTCCTATTTTCATTCCTTTGTTAAATCCATAAGAAAATCTCTGATCTTAGACTATTCTACAAGAAGTTAATAGAACATTTTGATAATTAGATTGCACATAATTTTCCCTCTGGATTTATGTAAATTATTATTGAATACATATACTACACATATATACTATTTAGTTTATCACATGAATATTCAAGTAATGTTGTTATAGCAGTGATTCCTTTGGAAAATATGATCTCTGATGATAGCATAAATAAAATAAAAATATATTTGTGCTTTACTTTCAAATAAATAAACTGATCTGTTATTTTTGTTTATATGCTAATGACTTATACAAATCACTTTTTATCATATATTCTTACTTTTAACATTTTTTCAAATATTCATTTATCATTAATATACTCTATTATATAAAAATATAACTTCATATAGTATAAAACAATTGATCAAAATGATTTTTTATTTAAATCCAAAAATTTCTTGTGAGATTAGACTAATCATGTTTCCCCCATTTTCTAATCTTTGCTTAAGAATATTGATATTTATAAACATTTAAATAATCAGAATAGTTGGAACTTTTGGATCTTTTCATTTCAAATTATATTTTTGTCAAGGATTGTAATTTTTGTAATTGGTCAATGCAATTCACATTCCTACAGGTCCATAGAAAATGGTTTGAAATGCTGGTAGAGTCTGTTTTGGGTCTGATTCCTCTAGCTTTGTGAACTTTTAAGTTTACTATCATACAGTATTGTGCCATAACAAATATTTGATAGGTTAGAACACATATAATTATTGGCAATGAAATTGCTGACTTTTCAGCTAAAAAGACCATTGAGGAAAGAGAATCTCCTAAACTAAAGTTCTTTCATTCTATGTTAACCAGATCTTGAGGGAGAATAATGTTGGTCAGTAGCAAAGCCAGTGAAGTTGCTTCCTGAAAAGATGATTCACCCATAATCTCTTCCCTGATCAGATTTAAAGGAGAGATTTAACCCATTGAAGTCTGCAATATATTTCAAAATAAACCTAATTAATATGCAAAAGATTCATATTGTGAAATATTGCTTAATTTTTATTGAAATATTTTGAAACTTTTACAGTTTATTACATTTTTTATTCTCATTCTAATGATGTGAAAATTTTTTGAATTTTATTTTTTCCATAATTTTTCATTCATTATATGAAATTGAAGACATTATGAATTTTTTGTATGAAATCTTAGCCATCCAATGAAATATTTGTTACTTTTGAATAGGAGCAAGCCTTATGGATAAAATAAATTATGAAGAAAACCAAATCATATTTTAAAACATTATTGATAAAAAAAAAATTTCCCTATAGTTCATTATACTGCAATAAACCAACAGTCTTTATATTCCACACAAAGCACTAACTGCAGTAAGGTACATAAA
>WUQG02364235.1:0-18212 GCA_011317285.2 Androctonus mauritanicus | reverse complement strand
TATTCACAATCTAGGTAGTACATATAAAGAAAAACGTTTTAATATTCTTTTATTATATTATAATAAAAGTTAAAAAATTATTACAAAATGAAATTATTTTCATCATTTTAATGAATATTTTATGTATGTTTATGGAACCCTTTAGGACATTTTCTGTGGAACACAATTTGAAGACCACTGCTCTATCTAATACCAACATTCAATTGGTAATATAAATTTTAATGGAACCATTATTCTTCCGTTAAAATTTCTAACTGTATTGTTAATAAAAAAAATTTAATATATTTAAAATGTTTTTTAATTAATTATAATTAAAAAATATTTCAAAATTATAATATTTTAGTAATATCGTATTTAGAAGTAATTTAATTTTTCAAATAATTATATAGTTATTTTAACCTAACTGGAATAAAAAGTTTAGCCGTTCTAATAGTAAAATAGCACTACTACTACTACTACTACTACTTCTGTGACATCAGATAAAGTCAGAATTTTTTCTAGTTCAAAGCTACCGAATATGCACGAGGGCTTGAGGCGGTGAGGCAGTTAGAAGACCGTTATACGCTGTCAGATTTGCCATGGAGTTTGGTCGCTACATTGAAGAGATCAATCAATGAGCCAGCTCAAGATTCGATCCTGAATATTTCAAAAAAAAAAAAAAAAAACTGCCGTTTTCCCGCTATTATTGACACTCATCTTAAAATTCTTATTTATGGATTCGTGTTTCCACATAATTCATTGCTATTTATTTTTTAAATATTTTAAAAATATAGAATTTATGGAATTCGGATCGTATCGAAAATAATTCTTATACACAATACAATAATAATTATATATAACTCGAACCTATATACTATACACATTAATATTTGCAAAATTTGGTTGGAAGTCTTTCTGGTTCCAAATTAGAAAAAAAAAAAATCCGGGCTAAATTATAATTTACTTAATAAAATTTACGTTTGAATACATGATTACAATTTTTTAATGGAATATGAAATGACATTTTCTGGAGATCTGCAAAATTATTTTTAACGAAAAGGAAATGCTGGATTACTAAAGTTTGGGAAATACATATTACATTTATTATGAAGTAATAATGTATCGTGACAAATCCGGTCTGTAAAATTAATTTTATGCATAAAATGTAATATTTTGTAGTTTTTTTCCTTCTTGTTTATATAATAATTCAGTCGAAAAATTAATTTATTTTATATCAATAATTCCAAAAACAAAATTTCTTCGGTTAAAAGTAAGAACACATCGATGACCCGACCTCTTTGTAATTAAATTTCAATAACTTCCTGGTATGTTGATAGGAAATTTTTTGGAGAAATGAAGTAAAAATACTAAAAAAATTATATTTTTTGATGAAAATTCCTATCGAACAGTCGAGAAAGTACAATGAATAGATTCCGGAAAAGTAACGAGTCATTAGCCTGTCAAGCAATTCTTTAATTTGCTCTCTTCTTTACAATTACAACCGTTAACTGTCTTTTGTTATGTATTCTAAAGTTCAAGATTATTCCAATTAAAACCTTTTTTTTTTGTTACATTTACCAATTTGAACTTTGCGAAGAATCGTGGAATGCACTCCATTTATTTCGATCTAGTTTATCTTCGAAAGTGTAAACAGAATTAGGTTAGATAACAGAATTCACAAGAAAAAAATGTTAGTAAAAATATTTCATGTTCTCGATTTTGAGGATATTATATTTATTAATAAATTGTGGCAATTTTTAAGTTCAGTTTTGTTTTTTTTTTGATGCTAGAGAGTCGATTTACTTCACAAAAACTAAAAAGTTAACTTTTCTTACAGGCAGCGGGCGAGCTATTCTTTTTTACAGCTGCATCCAATGAGGTGTATAATTTTCAGGTAACTTTTCTCTAGATTGAGGCCCTGATATAGGTAAGAAGATACTAGAATTTTATTTATGATGCTTTGGTAGCTACAAAGCATCCTTTTCAAAGCCCGCTAAATTCTGAATTTAAAAAAAAAAACTGTAATAGAATTAAATGAAATATTTTTGCAATTTCGGCCGTTTTGTGCAATTTTCTTTTTGTCTTGTACGATATTGTAAGAAATATTTTATAGTATACATATAAAGTAACTGAATTTACAACGTTTAAATCTGAAAGTTAATAAATATAGTATAGAAAAGGAGAAAAGTCCATCTTTTTAAAAATTATAACGCGTTTCTAAAGATATAACTACCCATTATAAAAGAAAGTGATATTTAAACAAAATCAATAGTAGAAAATGGTCTTTTACGGTTCGATGCTTTGAACAAAGAAAAGAAAAAACAAAATTGGAAAAAGTTTTAAGTACTGTCCAGGTCCTGACTGACGCCAGCGACAAAATCGTGACCCTATACGCCTACGCCTATCTTAAGGTTCTGGCTATCGAACCAATGACGTCCCGTTTATGTAAATTAGTCGGAGTCGGCACAGCTGAAAAATGTCAGAATTTTATAGTTTTTAACTCAACATTCGCAGAATGTACTTAAACGTGGCACGCGTGAACTTTGATACGACCTCTGATCTAAAGTGGCCGTTGACACTGTTTAAAAGTGATGAATATTAAATTCGGCTTTGATATTAAAAGGGGTTTCTACTCCAGCACTCGTTTTCGAATTAAAAGATAGCACGTACTGATAATTTTAATTCGGTTATTAAAGACCTGACAAGAGTTTAAATAAATAAATCTTTTATACTACTGAACAGAGGATTAAAAAAAAAAATAATGACGTCTTCGCTGATTATTATAATTATTTTGTTACGATTCGTGATCAAACATATTAACTAACATTCAGCAGTTAGTAATACGCTAAAATGGAAAAAAAGAAGTCACGTGAATCGATTTGAACACCAAACTTCATTCAAAAACAGATCTTGTAGTGCCATCTGTTGACGTTAATGCTTGAAAAATAAAATAAACACAACAAATAGTAACTGATTTATAATTTTATTAAAACATTTGACAAATATTAAAATGGTTTAAAATCACAAAAAAATTTACTCGACGAACCACTATTAAAACTCTTCTTTTTTTTTTTTAATTCATCATTTCACATTTTTTGTTTTCATTTTTAGACAAAATTCTTCTCCTCCTTTTTACAAAAGTCTGTTTTTTTTTTTGGCTGTTTTTTTTATAAAACATTTGTGCGCATATCAAAGGCACAGAGAGCGTATAAGGAGACGTAAGAAAACGTAAGAGGGAGGGAGAAAGCGATAAGCGAGCACCCGTAATAAAATTCCCTAAGTACAATTAAAGGATTTTTCTTTATCCAAAAAAATATAAAGGGAAAGCAGGCGTTAGCCATATAGCAGGGGTCAAAATCACCATTTTTCTTCGGGTTATAAATCTAAGGAAAGAAGAGATATAATCAAAAGAATATTTTAACTCTGCTAATTAGGATAGTGAATAATTAGAAACTGTGTAGTGCAATCATATATTCGCTTATTGTTATTAAGCAAACAGATCACGTTTTCAGCACACAATACGAGGTGCTGAGCAAAAGTATGACTCACGCTAACTTTTTTCTCTTTCTCTCTAGCTGTTCTACTAACTCTCTTCGCGATCACTGATGTGATAAATTAAGTATCCAAAAAGAAATTATACATTGATTTAATCAAAATGGATTGCATTTTTAAATCAAATACAACTATCGTTTATTTTTTGTTAACTGCTCGTTAAAAATTTTTCAAAGAGAAAAAAGGGAAAATGAAACAGAAATCGTAACATTATACACTTTTCACACGTTAATTACAAAAACCGTCATTATACACAAGGGCAAACATAACAATTTAAAATAAAAAATAAGGATCACAATTCATTATAAAAGTAAAACCACGTGCGCACGGAACGATTGCTTCTTACTCCAAAATAGCGCAGTCTAACCTATAACAATACTGATATTCAGTCCTTAACAAGGATATTTTGTATCTTAAAAATGTAAAAATGACGTTTATTTAAAGTTGGACAATTTGTGATCGTCTGTCTCGTTAATCGGACAACGTGGGCGTTTGAAATTATCTGAATTAAAACTCTGACAGAGAATTGTGCCATCGTTAACAGGCTACTTTTTCAAACTTAAACTTCCATCTACTAAGTAAAACCCGTCACCTTCCACCGTAACGAGGGGATATCACAATTTTCGCTGTGCAGTTCAAACAATGCCGATGGTTGTCCATGTGCCAGTGATGATGTGCATCACACTTCCGACTTGTTTCATCAACTACGGGCAACCCTATCACGATTTTAGGCTCTGATCGGATCACTGCCTAATCAGCTGTGGGTCTGGACATGCCACGAGATTAGTTTTGAGAATTCAATTCTTCGGATGCATGCTTCTCTCTTCACCTGATATTAGCCCATTTTAAAAATTCGGGCAAGTCTCTGACTGGAACGTTGTGTGCTAATGCCTTAACTCTAAGATTGCGGTCTTCGGTAAGAAGAATGGCTTCGCGTTTAAGTCGAGTTGGGCCCTCTGAAGATAAAAAAAAAAAAAACAAAATAATGAACTCAATCAAATCATATAAAATTGTTTAGGTTAGTGTATTACTTACCTTCTTCTTTAGGGGAGCTGTCTTTGTCTTTGCAATAGTGTAGACAACAAGAAAGGATGAGATCATCGTTTGTACCCTAAAAACATAAGCAAATCACTAATCAGTTTATAAATCTAGACGCGCGAGCGCAAACAATGCGTAGTGACAGTGACAAATGTTGGGTCAGTGGGTCGACGCATTGTGCTTCGGACATCCCCTCCCCTTGACGACCAATAACGCAGAGAAATAAAAGAATACAATAAAAAGAAGTTATGAAATATTCAAGAACAGAGATGTTCATTATGTTGTTTGAAATTTGCTCGTTTCAATTTTCATTTCAATCCTGAATGGCCAACACAAGATAATTACTCGTTTCCCATCAGTTATCCGGATATCCTCTATCATTGGAGAGCGAAAAGATTTCATTTTATCCACATCAACATGTCAGAATTCTGGCGATGTCCTTTGCGTCCTTGACCTTTTACTTAGTTCACTGCCACTTCTCGCCAGTTCAGACATTGACCAGGTCGCGACCGGTTTCTATCACTGACCTCGTACTTCTATTCGCGCTTTACTGTCAGACTTCACTGATGCCATTATTCACTGTAACGAAATTATTTTCAAGTTATACACTTCACTTACCTTATTGTCGCTGACGTCTTCGCTTCTAAAAGTGATAGTATCCAGTATTGAACCTTTAGAGGTGATAGCTTGAACGTGCGAATCACGTGATGCGAATCTTTCCTCCAGAAACTGAACTGCATCTTTGGACAACTGAGCTACTTTTCTTACATGTTCCGCAGATATATAGGCACTCTCCCTCGTTCCACGTGCTAAACCATCCAATTCATTGATAACTAAAAATATTTTATGCAAAAACTAAATGAAAATTTCTTTCGTATTAATCTGCTGGTCTTCCAATATTGGTGAAGATGCCTAGTAAACCTCGGGTATTCAAAGATATTTCATTAGAGTTAGAAAGTAAAAGATAATCAAAATTCGATTATACTGCCATGTTTTTGCCGAGGGGTATCGTGGCATTCTATAACTATCATCGAAAAAAAACTTCAAATAAAAAAATGTAAAATACCGAGTAACACCAGTGATTTACTAGATGATCAGTGTTTTTCTACAACAGTCTGGATTTTCTAGAATTTCAGAAATGTATACCGGATGTATACACTTTTTATTCAAGTTTATTTCAATGCTTCGGTTTATTAGGCCTACTTCTCTGATATATTAATAAATAAATAGACAAATTTATCAATCACGTTAATGAACGGATGTGAACGGCAAGCGTCTTAATTATCAATACCTACCAACAATTGGCACCACAAGGACAAAATGTGTAGAAGAAACGACGCTCCTTAACCCTTGCAGATGATCGATAAAGCAATTAGTATCAGGAATCAGATAACGTGGACGAACTTCTAAGATAGTTGGACGTTTACGTCGATGTTCCTGCAACACTGCCTAAATTCAAGGAAGGGAGGGGAAAAATAATAAAAATTACTAACAGTGACAATAGTTAAGAAAGTTTATCAGACGATTTAACTGGCGCCAGACTGTTATGGTCAAACTTTGAAACGACATGATAGTTTCACACCCTATCGCTCGATTGCTTCTAGCTATTAAACTCTAACATGCAGTGGTGACTTTATGGGTTACGCTTCACTTATGCAAATACTTTCCAATGTCAAGGGCGACTCATGACTTCTTACTACTCCATTAATGTTTTATTTTAAAACTAGTACAAGAAATAATTAGAATTCCTCCTGATAACATTTCCATTTTCTTTTGTTTACATATCTTTTATATGGATGCTTTCCCGTTTTTTGAATTTTTTACATTGGATATCTATAGAAAAAAATATATGGATCCCAATGCACTATCATAAAAATGGAAAATTTTCAACTTTCACAAGTTTAACAATGTGATGTTTTGTCCTAAATTTTATTATAATTTTGAGATATTACTAATATTTGTTTTTGGATCACCACTTGGTTTATAAAAATTAATAAAATTTAATTAATTATAATAAATTTCTGACAGCTTTTACTGTTGCTATTAATATAATTTTAAAAGATAAATTTTCCTTTTCAATAAATATGATTAATGTTTATTATTCATTTTTATGAATTTTTATGTTAAAAACTAAAAAGAAATCATAAAATATAATTAAATGATCTTATGTAATAAAATCATTTTTTGCAACATAGATTAATTTAGAGATTATAAACTTTTGAATTGAAAATATAAACATCATTAATTATTAAAAAGTAGTAAACTTATAAAACTTTTTAAACAATACTCACAGAAAAAGTTTTTCATTGTGTACTTTGAACAGATTATTTAAGCACATTTTTATTATCTTCAAAATACAACGAATTGTCAATTTTTTACATTAAATATTTAGTTAAATTTCTATAAAAAAATCAAAATATTCTCTCTCTATCTATCTATCTTTTTCTATTATAAATTATTCTCACATTATTAGTCTGACCAAAATGCATTCTATTTTGAAATAAGGTCATGCATCCAAACTGAAAGAAATATTTATTATTAAGTTATAAACAGAAACATAAACAATAAATTTAATTATTTCAAAAAGTAAAGCAAATTACATGAATATTTTAAAAATGATATAAATTACAAATTAGTAATAACTTTGTTTAAAGAATGAGATTTTTCTTTTTATAAATAGGTAACTTTTTATAATAGGTATAAATAGATAACTTAAAATATTTATATTACAAAAACCAAAACAAAAAAAATCATTAAAGTATTCCAACTGAACTAGAATACAAAAAATTTTACAGGTCTAGCTAATAAAATAAATTCTAGTACAGTAGTGATGACAATCAAAATTGAAGATATAAAACGTAATATATTTCACTCTATTACCAATTTTAGATATATACATGTTATTTTATTTCAAGCAATTTCTTGTTTTCTATTTCAAATCAGAGATAAGAAGAATATATGTAAATCAAATATATAATATATTATATATATATACACATATAATTTTTTAATTTTGACATTTTAGTTTTTAGCTAATAAAACTTAACAAATCTTCCTAACTATAAATTTTGAAAATGATTTTCAAAAGGAGAAAATACAGATGAGTATTATAGAAAATTTAAATATAAATAATAATTTTGTAATGTATTAATGGTCCATGTTCATTTCTATATCTAAACCATTGTCTTGTGCCAGTTATAATAAATTTTCATCAAATTCAACTTAAAATTATGCTTAACTTTCATAAATTAATTTCCAAATGTTTACTTACTTGGATTTTGGCACGGTATCTATCTTGTTGAGCTTTAGTTTTCTTTAGAGCTTCTTTTCTAGACCATAGTTCTTGAATATCACTTTCTTCTTCACCCTTTATTCCCAATTGTTTGCCATCAATAGTCTCATCTTCATCAAATATATCTTCACTGACATCATCATCTGACTGTAAAATAAATATAATGAAAGTATTATTGTTATTTATTAAAATTTTAAATTGAAATATAATGAAAACACTCACTAATTCATAGGATACATCATGTCCTGATTCAGTATTTTCAGCAGATAAATGCGATACCAATGAAATAAATATTTTGTTTCCTACATCAAATTCTAAATAAGGTATAGGGATTCCACATAAGTAATCACCAAAAAACTGTATTCGACTAATTCTTAAACAGTGTCTTGCGCGTTCCTAAAAAAATAATAAAAATTATTGTATAAAAACATAACTTGATTATAGTTCAATTTATTACTCGATATTGTCATAAAAACTAAAATACACATCATACATTATTCTTGAATGTATATAATTAAAGGATTAAACAGCAATAAATATTCTGATTTATGTGACAGTTTCTAGAATTAAGTTATATAGATTTTACTATTATATTACATCCTTTTTTTCATATCAAAATTTGATTAGGATTAAAAATCAAACTAGTAACTAAAATTAATGTTTCAAAATTCTTTATTACATATAGCATATTAGAAAAATTTAATACCGAATTAAAAATAAAATATTTTATGTGTGATTAAAATTAAATCCTAACAATCAAAAAAATTAAATATTTACAATTTGCCTCTCATTATTATATTTTTTCTTTGGATAAGATAATAAGTAAGATAGTACTATAATATATTGTAGTATCAGTAACTGTTTTAGATTCTTAATATTTAACATGATTTATTTATAAGATTATTATTAAAGTTTTATTTATTTATTATATAAAATAAAATATACCAGATCAAAGGGCTTCTTGGCATAAAATGAATCTTCAGGTGCTCCAAGTAATGGAACAAAACCAGCTAAAGTAGTATCTTCAGGAAGATTAATTAATTCAAAGCCTAAAAGTTATTTACAGAAAGACCAGCATAATATTTTTACAATTATTTTATAATATAAAAATCACATGTATAAATTTTTAATTATTAAAAAAATTGTAAAAATTACCTTCTTGATTATCAGAAATCATTTCTATATCACTTATATCTATCATTCTTAAAACAGTCAATAAACTGGCAAATGCAGTCCACATATCATCTTTACAACTATAATATAAAACTTCTTATTGTAAAATCAAAATAAAAAGGACCAACAAGCACTTTCAATAATCATTTAATCTTACTGAAAGTACTTGTTGAACTTTTTATATTTATTATTTTCGTTATTAACTTCAAAATTCATTTTAATATTTATGTAAAAAAAATCCAATTTATGAATTTTCAAAAATATCTTTTGAAGATAACAATATACGTTAATAGAAGTAAATTCAAAACATGAACTTATTTATTTTATATATATACTAATCTAAATTCTGAATCAAACTAAAAGCAAATTATTGTTTTTAAGTAACAAACATACCCAAATTTAAAGTCACTTTGAGTTGGTGATGGATACCATAAATGTCTTTGACAAGACATCCAATCTGTCCAAATTTTGATTGCAGGTAATAAAGGAGCTAAATCTTCACTAATCAAATTTGTAGGATAATCATCGGAAGCTATGTGTTCTTTAAGTAAAACTGTTGTTCTTTCTAAGAGGAGAGTAACCATTGCCAAGCTAAGCTGAAGTGCTAATTCTTGAACTGCAGATCGGCATTGCAGTTCCAAATTTTGATCTATAAACAGATCAAAAGAACATATTTATTGAGAAAAAACTTTAATATATTATTCAATTTTTTATTAAATTTATGAATAAAAATGGTTAAATTATAAATATAAATTATATCATAAAGTTTAACTATATCTTAACAATTCTATAAAATGTGCTTTCAATGTGCAAATCCAATAATATATATTTCTATTTAAAAAACATGTTTGTTTGTTTTGATTTTGTAATTTTTTTTTTAAATTACATATAGAATGAGCAGGGTGCACACACAAATTTTATATATCCAATTTAATTTAAGATATGATGTAGTTTAACAGATATGCCAATGCTTTAAAAAGCTTTATTAATTATTTCATCTTTACTATAATGCAATTCACGTCATAGACAATATATCAAGTATAGTTCACTACAGAAATGCTACAGTATATTTATCAAACAATAAAGGCAATCTAAACCTAGTCAAACACCCTTATATGTGCCCCTGAGAATGGATGTGTGTGTTTTGTTTTATGTATGACAAATATTTAATATTGCTCTATTGTAAAATCTAATTTTTGAATCTAATATAACTGAAAGGCTGTTATAAGTCAAAAATATTTTTACAGTTAGTGAAAGTATTAATTGCTTGCTTCTAGTGCTAAGTTTTGTTGGATTTAAAGAACTACTTCAGAAATAGTAAAACTATCATTAGCTCTTAAAGGATAAAATAATTAACTAATAAATATTTTAACACAAAAGTGAAATGTGTATTGAATTTCATATTCTATTCATAAATTTATAAATATAAAAATAATTATAAATGTCTAGAAAGTATTCCAAAGCCTTTTAGTAATCTACCAGTAATTAAATATTTAAAATATTAATTTTTTCCAATAATTAAAATTGACAATTCTATAAAATCTTAGAGTTCACATTTCAAAACATTAATTTTATTGAAATTTTATTTTATTGCATATGCATACATGCATTTATATGCACAGACATAAGAATAAAATATATAAAACATTGTCATAGACATGAAAAGAAGAAAATTTTTCCTTATTATTTTAAACCTTTTTTAAATCATGAAAAACAATCTTTTCACTTAATCTTAAAAATCGATTTGAATTCGAATTAAAATTTATACGAAAATTGTCAATTAAATCAATCTATGACAAAAGAAGAATCATCACAATGACGATCACGGAAAATTACCAACTGTGAAGAAACAAATATATTGGAACTATATATGGCATGAATACCGGACCTAGCCTTAAGTGATTTAAATTGTAGTCCTCCCTTATAATTACAGTGGGGCTTATAGTGATGAAAACTCGTACCGAACTACTAGCATCTATACGATGCATCCCTGAAAAACGACAATATTCGGTTCAAGGACGAATAATCAGGTAAAGGAACTTGATATTCTCCCCCGCAACCTTAAACTAAATTACGTAGCAAAGAACACGACACACCCACTGCAATTAACTATTCCGTTTTTTAATCTTCGTCTTTCTTTATGTCGTTATCTAAACCGCAACACGTCCGTCACAAAAATGTTTTTAAAACAACAAAACGTAAAAAAAAAAAAAATTCGTTCTGGCGCCGACGTAGCGCCGATGGAGCACGTAACAGGCAAAAACTGTAGAGGCCCGAACCGATGGCGCCATCTGTTTAGCATAAAGACAATTAAAACCAACGCTGATTTATAAGCCATTCCATTCTTATATCAAGCAGGTGTGTCTCAACAATAGATAGAAAAACTCAATTTTGCGTGCTCCAACATACGAGAAGAGGGTAAATGAGATGAAATATAAAAAAAGAATGGTTGAATGACCTACCCCGAGGACGAGAGGCGATCATCTACTTCCTGAAAACGCAGAAATAATAGTCTTACAAATGAGGGTAAGATAGGATGGAGAAGAAAGACCTTGAGAAGGGAGTTTGAACCCTGGACAGCAAACAACAGGTTGAGTCATGGCGGGTTTCCGTGCATGCCGGCACGCGGTATTGGCGCCACATCCACCAAGGTCACCCACCAGGTCTCATCGGTCACCACCGACATTTGAACCTATGCTGGATTGACAGCTAGCTACCTGACGGGCATCGTCATTTTATGGCTAATAATATACTAATAAACAACTTCTGTTTTGCATCTCCAATCCTGAAGTATCAATCAAAAAATTCTTATTAATAAAACTCTTCATGATGACATCCTACCTATTTTTATGGCTGTGGTGGAAGTAATTAGAGATTGGCATATCTTGAATCCTTAATAAAAAAAAGCGTTTTTTTTTATAAAAAAATATTTTTATAGAAACTGGAGAATGGTTCCAGGAACCAATTAAAACTAAAAAACGTAGTGCATTCTTTTTATCTAAAGGATGCGCTACATTTCTTCGCTTAAAATGTCTAATAAAATAATTAATATATACAACATATATAGATAGAATATAATGTTAAAAATAATATGTTTATGATGATGACAATGTAAAAGAAAAAGAACTTTCTCCTAATATATTTTATGAAAATATTAGAATTTTTATTTTTATTTTTTAAACAGAAGAGGAGATAGAATAGATATGCAATACATTCCGCTAGCCATTTGCAGAGAGATAATAATCCTCACTGGTAGATGCCAATCATCGTTGTCTTTTGACAGGTAAGTATTACAAACCAATAAAACATAGTTACAATTAAGTGAAGAACACACTGTCGATAGAATTAAAATACGAAGAAAAAAGTCCTTTTTATATCTCACCTCTACAGCAGCTTTCCTGCCAATGAGAGAATGATAAATTAAATCCTCGAACTACCTCTTGTATTTGCACGCTTCTTGCATTACAAAATTCTAAAGCAGGCAACAGCCGGCCTTCAAGTGACCTTCACAAAAGCAACAGTCCCCAGGTGAAGGTCAACTGCATACCACTGCTATAGGATTTTCCCCTTCTCTTCCACAGTATAACAAACAACAAACCTGCTATAGTTACACAATTCACACGTAGATACACCAGACAGATATTTCCTTGGGTCAAACAAAGATATTACGTGAATTAATAATTCTGGCTACTGACCCTTTGATTGGCAAGTTAATTGTTGTTGAAAACTTTAAATCTACAACGTCACATATCCTACTTTTAATACATTATTTGCTATAGAATTACTGATAGAATTTTTTCAAGTTCTTTTCTTTATAAAGTTTATAACAAATTTCAAAATTCATCAATAGGAACAAATCTTAAAAATAATACCATCAATAGTCTAATGTAGGGGTCGGCAATCTTTTTTGTTACTAAGGCACATAGTTTAATTTTTGAAAATAATCAAATTACTAATTTATTTATTACAACGATTAGAAAATTAAATAAAATAATTGTCTTGAAATATGTATATTTATACAAAATAAAGATTATAAATGCATGTAATAACTAAAAAAAAATCAGAATTAAAAAGTACGTACATAAAATTATACAAAATTAAATTAAATAAAATTACAAGTAATTATTATATGCATAAATTTAATGCGAAATTTTACCTTGTAATTCTTTGCTAACTTATTGTAATCGAATATTTACAATGCTCAAATTATCTGCTGTTAAGCAATTATTTAAATGTGCAACTGTAAGTTTGTTTCGATATTTTGATTTTAAATATATCATATTTGAAAACAAACATTATAAGTAATTAAACAAGACGAATATATCTTTATCACACATTTTCTCAAAATAGAGTAAAACATTTTTATCGACTAAGTTCCAAAACATAGCATTATAATGCTTTCAGAATGACTGAAAGCATTATAATGCTAAAACTATAACTAAAACTGACCAGCTCGAAATACGATAACATACACAGTTAGTAACTAATGAAATATTTGAAAAATGATGAAGAGCGGGGAGTGTGTCAACTGAAGACGTACGTTTTAGTGTATCTGAATTCATTTGACCAGGACGCGGCGCAGCGCATCCGAATTCATTAGACCAAGGCGCTGCGTTGCCGATCCCCGGTTTAATGAATCTCTGATGATGACTTTAACATTTGACATTTAGGGCTACAAGAAATTGATTATATTTTCAAATAACAGAAATTTAAAATTTTCTTACATGACCAATTTTGTATTAGTCTTGTTTTATTTAAACACTAATAAAGCAATATAACAAAATTTTATAAAATTCTCCATAAACAATATATTTTAGAATAATCTTGACGCTATTTTATTTTTTATATCATCTATTTCGTATATTTTAAACAATCCAGACACATCAAAATACGTTTTTAAATGGCTTTGAGTATGGGAGACCAATTAGAGACTTGGATCAATTCCGGCCTAATCCTGTTTCCATCAAACAGGTTTAAATTTTCGTCTGGACTTTTGTTAATGCATATGTAAGATTTTAAATCTAATTGGGGATATCAAATAAAAACTTTTAAGACACTATTGTTTAAAATAACTAAGCAACATCTTATAAGACAAAATTGAACAGAGTATGTTCATTTGAAAATTTTACATAAAAAAAAAATTACTTTTGATATTTTTCAATTTTTACTTTACATTAAAAAATTTCTTGTAATTAAAACACAATTCTGCATTTTACTATACTGTAGTTAAAAAAAAAAACAAACTATCATTTGAACCTGATATAGCTCACAGATCTGAAAAAGACTGAGCCAATTCAATATAATATAAAATTAGTATTCACATCAAATTTTTGAAGATATATACACATTTACATGAATGCAAGTTCCTGAATTTAACATCCTTTTAAGAGTGCGGAATTATTATTATATTATGAATTTATATAATTTGTAGAAATCAATCCAGTCAGAAATCGATTCTATATTATGAAACAACTTTCCACATCGTTACAGTGAATATATACGAAATTTTTTTTATAAATAAATGAATAAAAAATAACAACAAAAACTTTTACTACAATTTAAATAACGAATGTAACGTTTAATATAATACTGTCCTATAGTTTCAAATTCTAAACTGATTTCATACTATATACAATATAGTACTGATTTCATATTATATACAATATAGAATAGTTATTATGTTAATACACAACTGTGATTTTCAGATAAAATGCGATGTTTCAGAATTTAAAATAAAACTATGGATAGAAAAATAAAAACAAAGATATTTAATACTTATAACAATTATTTATTTCACAGAAGCTTTGCCTGCTTTAACATTAGCAGTGGTACAATATAAAGTGGTAAGCATATAAGAAAAGCGAAAACATTGATAGAAAACTTCAAATTTTGACAACACTGAAGCTGGAACAATATAAAAATATACAAATAAATAATTAAAAAATCAGAATTATTAAAATAAATTATTTTTACCTTTCTCTTTATTTATATATGCAATGTATATATACACTGTATAATATAGCCTATACATACATAAACTTCTGAATTTTTAATTGAAATTTTTGTATACTTCATGAATTCAAATCTATTAATATATATTTTATTACATGATTAAATATTAAAATTTAAACAAAAATCATTCAAAAGTTATCTGAAACTTATATTACCCAATACTATTCAAATCTTTCTAAATAAGAGCAAATTTAATTTTAATATCATAGCACTGTAATTAAAAAAAAATATAAAATATGTATTTTTTTTTAATCACTTGACAATGCTGTATATATTCTACAAAGTCAATTATAAAATCTCTATGATAGACATCCATCTATTTGAATATCTGAATATTTTTTTCTAATAAATTACCTTTATTACTTTAAATTTTAATTTTTATAATACTAATAACAATAATACAAAAATTACCCCTCTCGAATCCTGCTAAGCTGCATCAAAGTGGCAGAGGGGTATACGTGGGCAGAATGGGTGATGCACTTCACAAATATTTCTAATAGGGTTACCCAGAGCAAGAAGGCTATTCCATTATGCTCAACTAAATGCTAGCAAGTATCCCCACTTCGGTGGTGTTTTATTAGTATGCAATGATACAAAGCAGAACACAAAAGCATACTGGCTCGGACATTGCCCGAGTTAACAAGGTCCATGAATGTGAGTTAGGCAGAGGCTCACAATCAGAAAGTTTACTACAGTCTCCCTTGGCCACTGATGGCAAAAGCAGCACCAACCCAAGTCTGGCTATTGCAATACACAAACCCACAATAGGGAACAGGTCACCACATCAGAACCCAATCAACCAAAGTGTTTCCCAAACAACTCAGCCAGAGACAACCAAGGCTAGAAAACCACACCAATGCATGAAATCAACAACAGACATGAATGAATTCATCATGCGTACATACCAAATTACAAAATTAGAAACTGACACTACAGGGTACAGAAGGGAACTCTATGACAATTTCACAAGCAGATACCCAAACATCACAATTACAGAACAATGCATAGCAGATCAAAGGAAGAACCATCATCCACAGAAACCTCATACCAACAGCACATTAGAAAGCATTAAAACTCAGGTAGCACAACAAATATCACATCATGAAACCGATCCACATACACAAATAGAACACGAAGTGGAACAGACATCAGAAATAACATTCATTGATGACAACACACTGCCCATTAACAACACTGATACAGATCTAATAAATAAACTCACTGACACACTCCAGCAAACATTAACCAAATTCACAGATACACCCACTATTCGTGGACATTGCATAGGGTATTCCCATGCAACA
This sequence comes from Androctonus mauritanicus, assembly GCA_011317285.2. NCBI lineage: Eukaryota > Metazoa > Arthropoda > Arachnida > Scorpiones > Buthidae > Androctonus > Androctonus mauritanicus. The sequence goes on along the minus strand of WUQG02364235.1, from coordinate 1,862 downwards.
TCCATGCATTCCTAAACTTCACACACCACAACAGACAAACAATATACTACACTGTATGAACACACACATTCTACCAAATTTATTAATGCAGAAACAACAATAATAGAAATAAACACACTTATTTATGCAGTGGCTATCACTGTCACTATACACCTAGGTCTTAAAACACTTCCAAATAAGCTGGGCACAAACACAAGACACCACTTAAAGCTTGCTTGGCAAAAACGACTCAAAAAACAAATAAACAAAATCAGCACAGAACTAGATAGACTCACTCAATACACAAAAAAACAACACATCTGCAAAACTTATAAAATCTATTAGAAAGATTTTCAAAAAACTAAAAACACATACACCATGAAAATCACAACACACACATTAAAGAATACATAGACACACTAAAACAGAAACTTCCAGCAAAATAATAATGCCTGAAATGATATAAAACCATTTTAGAACGTAAACAAGAAAACACTATTCACAAACAACAAAAAGACATTCTACAGAAACATAAACACTAAAGGCCCTAGACAAGCAGAAAACAGAGAAATACCAACACAACAATCTTTCACTAGCTTCTGATCTGCCCTGTGGGCAGTGCCACTTACACATAACAAGAGAGCCAGCTAGATCGCAGAAGAGGAGGCATGCACATTAAACATACCAGAAATGCCCTATACTGCCATTACTACAGAAGAACTCAGAAACACAATAAAATGTACACACAACTGGAAAGCCCCTGGTGTAGATGGCATCCAGAATTTCTAGTACAAACATTTTACCTGTCTTCTGTTGTTCTGTGAAGACAGAACAACAGAAAGGCTGCTGCAGAAGTCACATGGGGTGCAAAGAGCAGAAGATCATTCACACAACAATACTAAAACAAGTACATAGACAACACAGACACTTACTTACACACAGCGTACATAGATTACAAAAAGGCATTTGACAGTGTACCACATTCATGACTCATACAGACATTACAACTTTACAAAATCAATACTACATATATCACATTCCTACAAAACATAATGCAACACTGGAGAACAACACTACACATCTCTATAAATAACAATCATGTAACACAGAACCCATATACATTAGACGTAGTATTTTTCAGGGCAATTCCCTGAGCCCACTTTGGTTCTGCCTCACCCTAAATCCACTTTTCAACAAATTGAACACATCGAATTGTGGCTACAACATCAGACAAAACTGAACAACACACTACACACACTACACACACACACACACTACACACACACCTTTTATATACGGATGACATTAAACTGTATGCCTCAACACAAACACAATTACAACAGCTGTTGCAAATCATGCACATGTTTTCAAAAGACATCTGCATGGAGTTTCGCCTAGACAAATGCAAAACACTTCATATAGAAAAGGGAGTCCTAAAGAAAGGATATTTCACTCTTGAAAATGGAGACATTATCGAATCCATGGAAGAGGGTGAAGTGTACAAGTATTTGGGATTTCAGCAGGCCAGACATACAGAACAGAAGAAAACTAAACAAACATTGTCAAAACTGTACACCAACAGATTAAATAACATTCTCAAGACACATCTGAATGGAAAAAATACAGTAAAAGCCATCAATACATTTGCCATAACAGTACTGACTTACGCCTTTGGAGTGATACAGTGGACACAGACTAACCTAGAATCACTCCAAAGAAAAACACGAACAACACTTACAAACTATCAGTACCATCACCCAAAATCTGCCATAAAAAGAACTACTCTCCCATGCAAGGAAGGAGGAGGTGGCCTTATCAACATTCCACATTTACATGACAGACAGATCTATAGTTTGAGAGAGTTCTTCCATAAAAAACAACAT
>WUQG02364234.1:9255-45811 GCA_011317285.2 Androctonus mauritanicus | reverse complement strand
GCCGGATTGTGAAGGATGGGGATCGATGAGCCGGGCCCATGATAAATATTTTCAAGGGGTGGGACCCGAGATTTGAATCGGCCATCCACTAGAGTAGAAGCCGAACGTATCCACGCGGCCAATCCAGCCGACTGGATAGTCTATTGAACAAGACTAACCCCTCTAAAAATTCTAAAAGTGGGAAACCTACGTCTAGAATTTTTTAGAGTAATTCACTCCGGTTTATGTAAGTGATAAGCTACTCCTAAAATCTGTTGAATCGGCCATGCTTTGATTTTTCATCCAGAGGATTCGAGTTCGATTTCGGATGTCTTAGAAAATTATTCATTGGATATACTTCAGACACTCGATAACCATCACTACAATCCGGCTAACATCTTTAGAGGGATGGATAGAACTGTATCAAGGCTATATTACTTAGTAATCAACAAATTGGAAGTCGCGCCTTTTTTTTGTTAACAGATGACACCACTTTCTATTCAGTAAGAGTATTAAGTAGCGGAACGAAACAAGCCTTCCATAAACTGCCCAACCCTACGAAGAGGTCAGCCGGTTTATGAAAGATGGAGATCATGAGCAGGGTCCAGACCACATGATAAATATTTCCAAAGGGCCAAGACCCCATGATACCCGACTCGAACCCATCCTGCAGGATGGACAGCTGAAGCATAAACGAAAACTGCAGCCATCAACTTGTCAAGTATTCACACCGCTTGAAAAGATATGATTCTCTGATTAGTAAATAATAATTTGTTTTCTTTTAATTGCTTTAGTTTCTGTATATATTTAAAGAGAAAATTTAACTAAAAATTTAAATATTAATAAAATTAAATAAATTAAAAATATGAATATAGGAGTCGAATAAAATATATGTAAAATATGATTTTTCTTTATCTCAAAAATTCGATTATAAAAATTCGATAAATAATATAAAGATTTACATAATATTTCCTTTGATTATTTTGTTGTTTATATTGCATTGCATAATAAAATAAAATATTAAATAAAAAGAAGGAAAAATTTAAATATTAATTAATTTTTATTAAAATTACAATATTTTTGTGATCAGATAATATATATTATTTTTGTATTCAATTTTTGATATCTTTAATATTTTTTGAATTATCCCAATAGTATCAAAAAAGTATTTATAATTCTACGTTTTATTTATTATCTGGCATTTTTATCGAATGTAGATAAACATTTATTTTATCCTTTGGCGAATTTTTGCGTTTTACGATTATTCTATAAAATTAATTAAAAACCAATAAAAATATCATAAATACTATTCAAATGGTACTTTTTTCCATTTTTACGCCCCTTTCCAATCAGTGAGGTTATTAAGGGGCAAGGTCAGTTCCAACCACAGGCTGCACCCATACCCGTGGATGGGAGCAGGATGGTGAAGGACGAAGATCGTCAGTCTGGGTCCAGAACCCCGAAAAAACTTTTCAGGAGATGTCGGACCCGGGTCCTGCCTGCGTGGACCGCCAAGGCGTTACCACTTGGCCATCCAAATAGTAACGCGTTGGCGTTGGCGTTCAAATAGTTCTATTGGATTATTGATGCTTACCAACGATCTAAATACATTCGATAAGAATGCCAGATAATAAATAAAACCTAAAATGATAAGTAATTTTTTTTAATTTTCTGAATCATACTATTTTATAAAAGAATAAAATCTTCACAAATTTTATAGAAAATTTTTGTTTTTTTTTTTTTTAATTGGAATTTGCCATTAGGGGGCAAATTACAGAATTGAGTTCCTTATTTTTAGGTAATAAAAAAATATAATTTTATAAATATAAAATTTTGACAATATTTTTCTATGCATCCTGCATGGCAGTTTAAAAATAATTATTTGAGAACAAATACAATTTTTTTTAAGTTTATAACAATTGTTTTATATAATTATGAGTAATTTAAAACAATTTATTTTCGTATTTGTATCGTAATGTTTAAAACTAAAAAAAATGATCTTATTTTTATTGAATAAAATTGAATTTTTTTTTTTTGTAGTAATTCGAAATAATATTGTATGATCACTTGTCATAAATATTTTAAATAGAACATATCGGAAAAAAAGATGATGTGAGAAATATTATATCTATTGTAATTTAATAAAACAAAATCAAATTATATTTAAAAAGTAATTTTTTTCTGGTTTCATGTTCCAATTAATTAAATTAAATATGAAAAATATGTTTTATATTTAATGTAAATCTAAATTTTATGTTTAAATACGAAAAATTATTTTTATATTTAGTTACTCTTTTCGATACGAGATGGCGGAACAATTAGAATGCAAATAAATGAAATCTTGTGATAAAGGCAAGAAATTTTATTATTTTATTTTTTAAATTATTACTTTATTAAATATTAAATATATTTTATGTATATTAAACATTAATTATCGATATTTAATAATATTATAATATTTCTGTAGCGATTTGACATTTCTAATTTGTGAAATAAGTTAACCAGAACATAAAATATTTCGATGAACAACTGATCTGAAGAAATTTATTAATATTCTTGTTGATCGTCGTTTTTCAACGTTTTTAAAGTTATTTGCAGTTTAAAGTTTGTAAATATTATAAAGGGCGTGATAAAATTCGAAAAATCGAGCTGGTTGAAGGTGGAGAATCGAACAGGAATACTCTCACCGCTGTAGGTATAGAAGCAAGGATTCTTCTTATTCAGTTCTCATTTTTACATAAAATCTTGATGTTAAGAGGTTCCAAATGTATCGAATTAGACTATATGGCTCGCATCATACATACCTTAGACTGTGCCGAATTTCGTAGCATTAATGATATTATAGAGGTTTCAGCTCTGAAAAGATCATTCTGGGCGATACAGCTTGATAATCATGAAAAGCGTTCTAAACTTCACACCATTATGACCGATTTTTTCCTAAATGAATCATTTTATTGTATTAGTTTAAGGCATGCTTCTATACGGATTATATTTGAAGAAAAATCACGATTTAGTGCGAAATTTAACTTATTGTGCCAATACCGGCCTGTTCTTAGAGTGCGAAACGACGCTAATGGCCGTCTTGTCTTGGATACTAAGTAAGCCGTCAAGTAGATGATTAGCTACCATCAATCCAAGTCTTATTATGTACAATTAAGTAACTGGCACCGATTTGGGGTGGAAAAGTGCCGCTAGATGTTATTAATTACTCATTAATTAGGTCGATCGGTAACGAAGACTTAAACCTGCAATCAGTGCTGGCGCAAAAATGTAGAATTTGCAGAAATTGTATCCTACACGCGTCGTATCCTTTTCGTCGTTGCGCGCTGCTTTGTAACATTGTCATTCGCGTCGCGCCATTATCGTACAATTCACATTTTTTAAAACAATTTAAAATTTTCGGATAACTTCAAATGATCTTCCCCATAATATTTTTTTTATTTTTATTTTTATGTTAGGCAAACGTCCTTCTAGCACATTGCGCCAACTTTGATTGAGATTAACGTTTGACATCGGCCAATTCAACCAACGGATAGTAAATGCGCTGAATTGAATGAGCGCCAATAAAAGTGCATTCCTCTTAACCGTTATGAGTCCTTGCATTGTCTTTACACCTTATTTTTTATAGAAGAAGCCCTCCTATATACATTCCTGCCATTATTTTTTATTTTTTTTAAATTTACAGCGATTTAATGATTTTATATACCGTGTCGCGGAATATACTGTATTAACAATCTTAGTTTGTTTCGGTTTATTAGCTTCTTTCTCGAATGTTTTTCGGTTTACCGGACACTTCACCATTTTTATTTTTAATATGCGACATTTTTTTTTAATAAAGAATATTCGAAATGGTAAAGAAGAACTTCTTGCGCCTGTACGGAGGCGGTTGATGTCTTAATAGATAGAGACGGATGATGATTAGTCGGAAGGCGTTTAGCATTGGTAAAGCTATTATCGGACGAGTGCTGACAGATAAAAACCGCGCGTATTCAAAGACAAACAACAATTACTCGCAAACCATCAACTTCATTGACATAATAATGGCAGGCAGCACCTAGCCAGTCATTAAAACGTCGTCACCTCTCTACTTTCTTCGCCAAATGGAACGCGAGCGGAAATGACGAGATGGTAAACGACCAAACGTCGTTCGTCCTTTACTTTTCCCATTAGATGTTGGGACAACAAAATTAAAGGAAAAACTTCCTCTTCCGCTTTTTATATATATATATATCTAGCAACCGACGTTAAAATTCCTTTTAAATAGTCGAGAGAGCGATCGCGCAAAAGTAGCAATTACGTCTCACGTCTCTCTTCGCGAGTCGCCGACATTTTTTTTTTTTTTTTTTTGTGACGTTTTCTTCTAACGGCATCGTCTCTCTATCTCAGATTCAGTGATAGAAATACCGTAGCGACTTATAATAATTTATTTTAATAAATCTAAACGAATCGCATCGCGACGCGCACAGAAGCGTCGTGTGTTGTTTTAACTCTTGTAGTCGACGAAAAATAAATTTTAATGTAGAAAATATCTGTTTAGAAAACAAGGAATGGTTGTTGTGCAAAGTGCTTTTAAAGTTTTCTTAACCGACTTTACTAGTTTTACTACGATTACGTAAGATTTATGTAAGAACTTATTGCGCCAACCTACGTGGTGATGTTTGGTTATCCTACGTAATCCGCGTAATTTTAGAGTAGTTTTTTTCGGGTAGCGGAATGTTTACAGATTTTTGTAGAAAGAGTGGTAAGAGACATAAATCAAAGTTTGATGGCATTTAACGATGACAAAGTGAGGCTTATTAGTGACAAATGGTCATCAATGGCAAGTGGCTAGAGCAGGTAGAAAAGGATGATGTCGGTGGAAGCTAATTTAAAGATCCGCCCCAGATCGAAGCCTAGGGTTAGATTCCATTTCGGTGACAAGGTAAAAAATTATGCAAACGACCGTAAGGCGATGTGTCGGTGTCACTGAAGATAATTAATAAAAAGTGGAAACAAGAGGGGGAGATGGAGTTAGTATTCTTTCAGGACCGAAAGAGGCAATCTTCGACACATCTCGTCCATTTATTGACTGGATGTCAAAGTTGCAGCATCGATCACCGGAAACGGGGGAATAATTTACGGATCCCGAGCTACTGCTGCAGAATTGAGTTATTTTCTCCGACGACATCCAGCCTTCACCTTCAAAACACGTCAAGTCGAAGGAGGAAGAAAGAAAAAAAGATTCTTCTCGCCAGCAAACGACGAGAGGGGGGAAAGACGGCCGAAAAAATGGTCATCATTGGCGACAGATGGTACAATTGTGTCACCTCCGTGACACTTATAGTCAGCAACTTTATGCACGAGCGGATACAGCAGAATGGGTTTATGTAAAAGTCGAACTGTCAGCCAGACTGATTGACAAAAGGGGGCACGTCGGTCGTTACGTGTCCGTCGTTTAAAACAATGCCGATTTGTCAATGCCAAGCGGGTGTGAGCTCTAATGTCTCCACGCGGAGGAGGGGATGGACGGCACGACCGTTATTATTCAAGCTACACATAGCGCAAAACTTCCTTATTTTCCAGGCAGCGCCGTGCTTGTTCGCGCACAAATCACTATCATCACCATCCGTCCGGGCGACCCGGTTGCAGCTGCGCCGCTCGTCTTCTAGTCCACATTAAAGCGCTCTGATCGCTTGTTGACGCGATGCCCCGACATTTCTCTGGACGGCCGTGCCTAAATTACCGGGTCGGGATGATTGATACCGACTGACCTTCGTTAGCCGGACCCCGCCTTCCCCGGCTCCATCCCAACATGGCCACCACCCTCTCCGGTCAGCCAAGCTTTTCCTTCCTCTTCTTCTCCGACTTCCAGGTAGTTCCTCGTCCATCCTACACAAACCATACTCCGTAACATAACGATGAGCAGGTTTTAACTTCCGTTTACGCTATCTCGACTCCATCTCGAAACAGTTTTAAGCCCAAAAAATAATTTTAGTTTATCCTACTGCGAATGTCCGATTTGCAACCATTCTTCAGTAGAAAACCTGCGTTAGATCCGTACTAGTTTGCCTGTAAAAAAAATGCGTTTCGTGTCTTCGAAAGAAGACTTTTTGGCACATAAACAGCCTGAAAATTTTACCCTGCTTTCGAATTTTTTCGCGATAAAAACGTATAATTTAGCCGTGTATCCAAAACGTCAACTTTTCTACTTGCAGTTTTTAATAAACAAATTCGAAGATGAATTTATGAGAAAAAAAGTGAAAAACTTGCAATAAATAAAGCATTTAATGGAATTCGACTGTCTGCAAAAAAAAAAAAAAAATATTTTTTGTAAAAAAAAAAAAAAGAAAATTTATGAAAGTCTCGAGAACGGAATATTATTATTTTTCTTCCATATACAGTATAGAGATATTTTTTCATCTCCAGTCGGAACGAGCGACGAACTCGGCCCAACAGGAGGATAAAGAAAACTCAAACATTTAAATATATATTATATTCCATAAATTTCATTTACTTTTTCTTGTTTGTAAAAACCAGAAAGAACGTTTCTGTGAATTTTTAAAGTGAGCGATACGTCTTTTGAGTGCAAAGAAAAAAAAAGTGTGCAATTTGTCAGCTTAGCTTTAAGACAAGACGTTGTTTTATAAAAGGAAAAATTATGTAGTTGTCAACTTTTACGAATATGAGGTTCGGAAAATTTACTTACGACTTTAATTTTGATAAATTTGCCGTGATAAAAACTCGCAAGGCGGGTAGTATAGCACGTATAAAGCAATTAATTGTATCGAGGAAATGTGCCGAAAGTGTGAAAAAAACGTTTCTGTTTCGTAAACAAGCAGGAAAAACTAGATTTAAAAATTTTTATGTTGATAATTTACTCGTTATAGTCGAAATTTTCGTTAAAATCGGATATTAAATACTGTATGTGTTAAAAATGTGTTTTTTTCTCATAGGAACGAACCTACTCTAAAACCGTTTCGTCTACGCGAGAAATGTTTTTAGAGCGTAATTTTTGTAGGCCTAGATCGAATCAATGTAGACTTTTGTTCACTGTTGTCTTTCTTACACGGGGCGTAACCCCCGAAACTTCAAAAAAGGGTTCCCTAGATTCTACGACCTAGCAAAATAAACTGCGTGTCAACTTGGCAAAATTTACGATTTTTAGTAGGGAAGACAATGAATTGGTGATAGAGCAGAAAAGTAAATCTTTCTTTTAAAAACGGCGAAAATTTATATATTTGATTTTATGACAAATAACTAAAAAGTATATAAAACACGTTAAATAAAGCAATGGATTAAAAATCCTTGCAGCTTTTCTAAAGTTGTAATCTCTAATAAAACACCGCGTTGATTCACTCGTTCCACCTACTTTATGCTAATTTATGAAAGACGTTAAACTTAGAAACTTTTGCAAGCTCAGATGGTTGCAAAACATGCAAAATTCACTTGATACACGAGAAATTCTTTAGATTGTAGAGCAAACTGAACTGATCTTGGTTCTGCTGCGTTAAGGAAAAAAAAAAACTGAGAAGTCAATTAATGTACGAAAGTATATAAAAGTGGATGTAACAGGTGTACGATCAGGTTTTCTCCGCCGCCATCTTTAATCTTTCGCACTGCAGGGGTGGCAATATATCCTCGTTGCGACCACCAAATTATCGCTGGAGTTTTATCGTAAATTTCGTTTTTATCGCTTGCGTCTTAATCAGTTGGCACATTTTACGGTGACCTTTGAAACCTAACATGGCTAAGATTGTAGCTAAAGGCCTTCTGGCTCGAAAACTATCGTGACTTATAGGGCCACCGTTCATCCTGCTGCCATTTTCAAAACAGATTGTCACCACTACCGAGTTACAAACAAAGCCAAGAGTGATTCTTCTTTGACCCGGGACGGGGCCAGCATCTCGCACGTATCCGCATCTTTCTTCTGGTTATGTCAGATCTTTTTTTTTATTTTATTCTTCATCTCGTCCCTCCCAACTTAATCCATATGTAGGATCATCCGCCCTCTTATTGCACGAAACGTATAAACTAGTCTAGATGGGTTAAAACGAACAGAAAATCGCTAATTAAGCGAACTTTATGATCGTTTCTTGTTATTCTAATTGTGGCTACAAGAAATTTGACAGTAAGAGCTACAAAAATGCTCGAAAACTCTTCGTCGTGTGCATCTGCATCACGTTTATGTGGTAATTATTCGTTTGCGGATTAAATATTTATCGGAAAGTTGAATAAACGTGGATAATTTTAATCGCCAGTTAAATTACCTGTTAATGCGCTTGTCCTATTTACATACTCGTTTTAGAGGACAGATTTACACCCAACACATCTATGTACTGTATATATATATGCAGTTAAGCGGAAGAAACGATGCGGGTCGGTGATGTTTATCAAGAAACGAGAGCTTTCTGTTGATCTGTGGACTCAGCAGCGCAGCGGATACACAAGCAGCTCATTATTATAACGCTTGAGCGACATTAAGCGATAGTTTGTGGCCACCGCATTCGTGTTTTGCTCGTTCGTAGCCATAATAGGCCTCTCCGTCTGTTTCTCGCCCTTTTCTATCCCAATAACTTACTCTGCCTTTGTGTCCGATGTCATACGTGGCGGGATGTCCTGATTTACTGCCTGCCAGATTCCGGACCTGGTGTCGTGACCTTTCGATACCTCCCAGACATTTTGCACATCCTCTCTTTTTTCTAAATATAAAGAAACTAGCCGCGAATTAGCCAAACTGTTTCACAGAGCTCTCTTTTTTTATTCCCCGTTTCTGTCACTTCACGTGTCAATTCTTCCTTGCGTTCGAGCCCTTTTATATAACTCGCATTCTTGTTTCGGCGCGACAGAAAGATTACTGTATTCTGAGGACAAACTTATCCTTCCAAATTACGCTTCCTAGTTAATTTTGACACCAACAGATGGAGTTTATACAAAGATGGCAGATCGATGACGGTTTTGCTTCACTAAAACAAAAATTCCTTGGAATAATCAAAAATCCTTCTCGTCCGTGCAAAGAATCTTCATAACCAAAAAATATTGAAATCTTAGAGTACTGCTCTACATCGCAGACATTCTTCTAAATTAGAGCAACAAAAGCTGTTATTTTCTGCTAAATTGCAGCATTTCTGTTGCTCTTCGCCATCCCGACAATGAAAATATAATCCGGATTAATCAGCGAGTAATCCTACCGCATTAAATTCTTAACGTAACACGTGTTTCGCTTTCGAAAAAATGGCGTCAAATTGACATAACGAAGAATGCTTCGTTCCATCGCAAAGCATGGTTATGACGTGTTAATTTTGGTTAAAACAAAAATGCAAAAATCGGGCATGAGAGTGCAAAAATGACTTTACCTTACTATATTTCTGTTACGACGCCACGCAAGTTAAAAAATGATAAAAATATATATATATAACAATGTTTATCGCTTTCCTTCTGATGATTTTTGGTTAAAATCTGAAAGATAATTATTCTCTCTCTCTCTTTCTACCGAAAACGTAATGGTCCTAATTAGTTAAGACGGAAGAGATTTGAAGAAAATGTCTCGAACCATGCAGAAAACGAAAAGACGATCTGCCGGAGTTATTATAGTTTTGCTGGTTTTTTCCTTCGACTTTGGCAAAGTTTACAGAAGAATCAGTGGAAATAGAAAAAACAGAAAAAGAAAAAAGGGAGGAAGAAATAAATGTCCGTCCGCTCCGATGATTTTCGTAAAGTAGTTTTCTACAATTTTTCAGCGTTCTTGTCCGGAAAGTGAGATGAAGAGCGATAAAAAAGCTTCCACCGAGAGAGAGGGGAACTTCTGAACGTTCAGGCGGGTATCCAATGCCCAGGAAGGTTGGCTGTTATGTGTAAATTGTCGGAAACTGCTTGTTGCTAATAAAAAAGCCAGTCTGCCGGTGATGGATGCCTTGTTTTTATCTGACGAACAATCCAAACTGGTGTATACAATCGAAGTTGGTGTATTCTATCGGAACGACATTAAGCACCTAAAAGAAACACATCTCCTAAACGCTGAACCCTCCAAAAATCGCTTCTTCTCTTCTTAATTGCATTAAGAATGCGTTAAAAACGTCAATTAGTCCGAAAATTCTTCGTTACGACAATCTCGATCTTCATCTCGCGAGTCTACATTCTAGCCCCCAAAAGCACGTTTGATGTTACAGAAAAAGGCATCTCACTCAATAATTCGTCGTAGAAATGTATTCGGACACAAATCGCTAAGAAGAATCACAGAAATACTCTTTCTGTGCATCGCGATCCGTCATCATTCGTTCCGAGTTGAAGCTTCTAACGATACGAATAAGCTTTGGTCTAGCAAGAACGACTTTGTTCTCAAATTTTTGATTTGAAAATAATAGCCGTCCGAGTATCGGAAATACTATTTCTTTTGTTTCTGTTTCTTCTCGTAGATTTAAAAATATATTAGTTAAAATGACGTCACTAATTAAATACGGAAGACGGACGAGAAAGAAAGAGAGAGAGAGAGAAATCCGACGCCATATTGATCTTCTCATAATTTTGTCGGCAATTAATTGCATAAAAAAATGCCGGAACAGGAAAGAAAATTAAATATTTCTTTATCTAAAATAGTTTAATGAGGGAATCAGTTTATTAAACATACATATAATAAAATGAGAAACATGTAAATATTACGTAAGAATTATCGCACCGTCTCTCTGAGATTACGCCAGCGATTCCGGTTATGCCGTGCGATATTTTTTTTAAAAAATGGCATTTACTTTAATTGAAAAAAAATTCAAAATGTATTAAATTTGATCGGATTTTGTTAGTTTTTGACCGCGAGGGTGGAATATTTTTACGCTTTGGAAGGAAATTCGCACTTAACTACGAAGTGGATAACGGCGGATTACGCAAACTAACACCTGCCATCATCATTCATTGCACAATTCTCGCTTTAGAGTGCTAATAGGCTAAAGAAGAGTAAATGCAGTCCATTTCTGTTTGCTTAAAGCTTAATCCTCGCATAAACTTTGTAAATCCGATGTCAAAATCGTGCATTAGAGCAACATCTGGTCAGAAACGTAACGCGTGTTTCTTACATGGTATTGGTCCGAGAGGGGAGTTGCGCTTACATGGCTTTACTCGGCCTTACTTCACCCTACATGGATTATCTTTTTTTTTTGTATGCGTGTGTGTGAATTACAGTTTAAAAATCCATTCGAAACAGTTGGTTTCTCGTGTCAGACGGTTTTAATGAAGTTAAAAAGTATTAATGATATTTGACATTACCCAACTGATGCTGGAGAAGCAAGATAAATAGTTTGTTTAAAGTGGGCTTTTCTGTAGAGGTACAAACACATCATCATCTTTCTTCTTCCAGTCTATATTGATGTTTCCACCTTAACTGCAATAATTAGTCGCTATTTAGAAGAACTATCCCAGTCTTTTAGGATGATTAATTGTCTGGGATCGCATCAACTCTCTTGACTGACGTTCGATCCCATCGGAGGACCAGAATTTATTCTAACCCTGTGAGGGTGTTTATATATATATATATATATATATGTATGCCCTACACCCTGTTTTTAGAGCAGGGTCGAGATACGAGTCGAATTTTGAGGTGTAACCCAGTGGGAGACGTCTGTCCAACAAAAGACACTTTGTGGAGCAAGGATGCCGACGGCTGACATGACAATAGAAGGCGACAAAATGTAGTAGTGTTTGCAAACTAATTCACATGCCGTCTCGGGGTGGAGTTTTAGGGGAGAAGGGACAAGAGCGGCCTTAATCCCCGAATAGGGAACTTACCTGGCAGCACGTTCAGTTTGTGCAGCCGTCTGGAATAAAGCCATCAGCAGTCGATTCGGCTCGGTCGAAGGACAAGCACGAGGGCATGAAATGTCGTGTTCCTTCACATTGGACACGGACCACTTTACTTTGACGTGTTCCTTCGGGCACGGAGGCGTGGCTCGGCCACGACCTTACAGATGGCAACTCAAGCGGAATGGCCTGCTTGCCAGCAGCTACACTAACAACTATTACAAGCTATGTAAAGATAGTTCGCTTCTATCGATAACTTGACGGATAGTTGCGACATCGGAGAAAGAGAGAAAGAGAGAGAGAGAAAGCTCTGGTTTGGCCAAAGGAGGGATTATCGAACTTGGCCCAACTCAGTCTTGTTACAGGGCGATACGTCGATAACTCTCCACTTCTACCAGTTCGTTTTTTATAAATATATATAAGTCCACACGTATATGTTTCGAGTTTCTGTAAAAATCTGTTGTTTATATCGAGTTTTGGGTCCAAAAATATTAATCCCGAATTCTTTCGCGTTGCCGAACGAATTTTTTTTTTTTTTTTTTTTGGCTTTCTTTTCGGTACTGCAGTATTCTCGAAGAGACGAAAGAAAAAAAGAAGAAATTAACTGCATCATTACTTCCAACCGAAATTAGTTTGATTACTTACATCTACAACTTTTCGCTTGAATTAACAAAAAGGTGATTGATGCAGAGGATTAATTAGGATAAAAATAATAGAATTAAATCTCAAAAACTCATAAATTTTCCGGAAACTTGTCCCTTTTCTTAATTACTCGAGAATATTGCGATTCTTCTCCACATTGGAATGTTTTTGAGATTTAAAAAAAAAAGCCGGAAATTCTCCTGTGTTCTTTTATATATGAACGTACATGTTTGGAGATAAAATTAACATATTTTCCCCCACGTAAAAGAAAGTTAGTCTAGTTTATACTGTAGAGAACAGATTGACAGGCCGATTATAGTTATTCAAGTCACTGGTCGGACTATAGGAGCCGAGTAAAGTTCATTAAAATGTCTTTTTGTTAATATTTTTGTTACATTAGGTTGACATAGTCAGAGTGCGTATCTTGACTGACCAGTCAAGCGTCCTGTTATTCCGAACCGAAGCTTCGGAACAGATGTAAAGACGTGTTTGGCTGACACGTCAATCATCCTATCCACATAAGAGTAAGGGGACGTGACACTCCGGATTGGGTTACATTGGCTGGCAGCACCTGCACATTCGACCAGGAATTCTTCTCCTCCCATCTACATCGATTGATTCCAAAGGAAATGCCGACATTAAGACAGATTAGGACCTATCTCCGGCCCGATCTGCCGTCCAGATTTTGCTGTTTGTACTCGATATACAAAGGAAGATTGGGGTGACATGTGGGAATTATGTTGTGTTGCATACAATAGAAGAATAAATAAAATAGAAACAGTGGCGGCTATTCCGAACACCAGAAATTATTTAGTTCTTCCATCTCCTAAAATACGGCTTTTTCATCTCATTTGCATATATGAGGTGAGAAATTTGCATATACCAAAGAAATATTTACGTATATCAGACAAGAAATTGATTCAAACACTTGCCCGTGTCAATTTCTTCTTTTATATAGGCAAATTTCTTGTGTATTATGTGATTTTTGTCTAATATATGTAAATTTCTTGTTTAATATACGTTTGCCTGATACAATATATGCAAATTAATTTTTTGATTGTTTTAAAATAAGTTAGTTTTTATTCCATAACTGTATTATGGAAACAACTTTTGTATAGTTAAAGCTAATCGAAAATACCAAAATTTTGAATTATTTTTGGCATGTTATGAAATCTTCATTATCATCTCTTTTAATACACTAAAATACACGAGTTTTAGTGCTAAACTTCAACTTATCTTAAAATTACACGACTCGCTAATATGATATATTTGTTCGGACGTTCAAAATTATGATAAATATATAAAATTAGATTGTTTAATTTTTATATATTTATCATTTAAATTTTATGTGGGGGGAAATTCCTGGGAATATTTGAAATTTGAGCAGAATGCTGTTGTAGAACTGTTAAATTCCGACAACAATGCAGAATATCGTGTATAATTGTTGCATTGGTCAAAATCCCAGAGCAGATTTGGCAGCATTGTTGTAACAATCGCTAAGCCAAACAGCTGCACAAACAAGGATGAAATGTATCCATCCACAGACCACCCTGCATCCAAGTACTGTTGCCGTTGCTGCTGCTGCTGCAGGAACCAGAAAAAACATTTGTTACTTTACATCGGATTCGACTTTTTCCTTCTGCTGGCCAAACATACCTGAACCAAACGGGACAAAGAACAATCTAACCAAACACTTCACGCATCAACGGGTCCCGCGTCGAGGAAGTGGCACAATGCAAGACATTGGTCGACAAGCCTAGTTTACTCAGTCAACACAACTCGGATAAACTCTCAGACAGATAAACAGGCTGTGACTGACAGAACAACTCCTTGTGCCTTGTGTGTGCCGGGGGGAAGACAAAAGAACCCCGGGGATTAGCGGTAATTCCGTAAACACACACCAGGTGTCGGGGTAAACAAACTGTACCGGGTTCTCCCGGGTTCCCTTTAGTCATTGAGATGTTTGTGCTCTGCAATATTTTGGATTCTTCCATCACCACCTGTTAATGCACCCAAATGAGTACCTTACCTTCTTAAGCATCCTTTTGTATACAGAACTTGCAACTTTAGTCTTAGCAGAAAAGAAAAATATACACACGTTTCCAAAATTATTTTCTGAGGTTGGTCTACTATTCTATTTTCATTAAAATTTTAATACATCTCTGGTGTATATTGAAAAATTACACACACATATAATGTCATAAATGCTTGTAGATACAAAGGACGAAATTTTGATAAGAAAAAGAAATTTGGAAAGCGGAATAATCGGAGTTTTTGATGGAGTATTAAGCCACCCGCGCCTATTGAATGAATGGCAGCTGCGGAAAGGGAACCCAATATGGGGTTAGGAACGACTTAAGTATAGATATGTCAGTTTTTTCCAGGTTTGTAGCGAAAGTAAGAGAGAGTGGAATGGTGCAGGCGTGATGGATGTGAAGAGATTAGCGCATCCTGTTCCCGGCATCTGAAAGAGAATTAAAGAGCAAGACCAAAGCATCGCTGTTTCTCACGTGAATAGACGAAAGGAAGAGGATAGAGACGTCAACTTAATTTGTCTCCGTCTTGGCTGCGAGATCGCGGTGTCATTTGTTTAGTCATAGGGCGCAACGTACAATGGACGGCGGGACTCTAATCCTCGCTCCCCCCTACCCAAAGGGACCGGGACTTTGGTGCGAGGGAACGCGAGTACAATGACGTCCTCTTAAGAGGTATACCAACTTACAGCAACGATACAATGGCACGACACCGAAAACATATGGCATGGCCCAACATCAACATCGGTACCCCACAAACCAACAATGAACAACTGATTAGCTGCTCAGTGAAGGGAGGTGCGGCCCGCAGGCTTGTCCTGAATACAGGCAACATAACACCGCCAGCGAGGACGTCTCTGATTAGCCGGCACCAAACACGGCACAATGTTTACCGAACCACCTAACCCGTCCCTGTAGATATTTAATATCTTTCAGCCTTTAATCGACTCTGGCAGAATCGCCACTGCCCCATTGTCACTCTTCATCTTTTCTTCGCTCCGACTTCTGACTGCAATGTTCCCAGGACTAGCACTCTGCGGGGTGCTTGCCTTTTCTGTCTGAATGTTACGTGGCAAGCGTCATTGACTTTGTCAATATCTAATACCGCTTTGTAGTCTCTCAATGGTCTCCGATTTCGGATAAATATCTGTAGTCCGCTATTCTCTTTTTCATAAGGCGTTCGTCTGACTCGGCAGGTGAAGAGTCCTACAGACCTCACATAATTACTTTCCAGTCTTTGTCCATAAATTTGTAAAGAAAAACCTCACCCTACCGCTGTCTTCCACAACTCCAAGCGTTCTGCTTCTTTTTTTTTTAATGATTTTTTTCCCTCTTTTTTTCCTCTCTACCTCCTCACGGCCACTTGTCATCCATTAGCATATTCAAATCACGTAGACAACTGCAAAGTCGATGTGTTAAATTCAAAACTGCATGTGCTAAACGTAAAATAACATATTTTATCAACAGTTCTTGAGTGAAACAAAACTCGAGTAAGGAAACTAAAAAATTTTTCCTGACTTTACTGCAGTTTTTCCACTGCTTTTATGTGTTTACGGTATTGTTATTAACTGTTACAAAGAGATTTTAACTTTACCGCATTCTATAAGACTCCCCTTTGTTTGTCCACGGGAGGACGTAGACAAAAGAAGAGATTTGTGAAGGTTATACAAGCGAATTTGGGGAATATTCCTCCTCCACAACAGATTTAATCGCGCCTAAACCTCCCTCGTTTGTTGAGCTTAACAGCATTTTACAATAATTTTTCCTGGTTTTTGTACCGGAACTGGATTGGAAGTGATATTTTATAAATAAAAAGAAATGATATCCAATTATTAAGCATATTTTATCAGATTGTAAACGAGAAAAGACTTAACCGTTCTTTCTACTTCGCTACAAAATGCGGACGGACTTTGGTTTTGTTGCGAGCAGTTTTGTGTTATTAAATCCGACTCAAAGCTGACTATCAACTGGTACTATTGTGAGAACATGTAACCGAATCTGTAAGATATAGAAGGTAGTAACTATTCCAGGTTATTCTACAGAAGGAAGTACATCATGGAGCTGATGACATCGATATAGAAAGAGAGGCGAGCGCTTGCTTTGCAACGAGTTGGAACAATTATTGGCGGGTTAATTGACGAATCGGTCCTTCCCCTCTCCGGAGAATCAATTACTGGCTTGTTTCCGTTATCGATCTCCAGAGGGCACCAAGTGACCTGGCCCGGGGCGATGTGCACTCGCTAGCTCCCATAGCTTTGAATGCCGTCGTCGTGTCCATTAAACGCCTGGTTAGCGACGCGCCGCGGGGCCGACACACGCTACATCTGCTCTGAGTTGTTACGCTGGGCGCAATGGGGCATGGCCGCCTGAGGGGCTGGCTTCTCCTCTCGTTATCTTCCACATCCCACGGATCCCCGGGGATTCGCCACTCTGAATCTCTCTCTCTTTCTCTCTCTCTCTTTCACTGTTTGGTATAGAGGTAAATTTCGCTTGTCAACATTTGCATCAATCTGGAAAGAATAATTCGAAGATAAAACGAGAAATTCAAACATTTTAATCGCAAAATTTTATCTAAAATCTGACCAAAAAAGCTAATCTAGAAGTCTTGAGCACAACTGCAACTGTATACGAAACTTTTAAAGTTGCATTTCGTAAGCTGGCAATGGCCTTAAACTAAAGAAAAACTGAAAAATTCGCAAGACATTACAAAATTTAATTATCTTATCTTACATCTTGATCGAGACAAAAGAGAGCGAAATCGTATTCTCGGAGACGGAAATCATTTTGCAGTTTTACTGTTTTTCTTCAAGAAGAAGAGAGATTGACAGTTGATGTAGCGGATCTTTCTTCTTGTGGAAAGAACCCTCTATCTGTCACGAACCGAACGTGACGTGGCTAAGTAAATAAATAAGGGCGAATGGGCCAAATAGCGTGCACTTAAGATGCTTCAGTAGATCTACACATCGACGGTGTTTACCTCAAGCTACAGACTGTAACTCAAGCCCAGTTACTCGTATTACATCTCTCCACCAATCGGACAAGTGACTAATTTCTATGTAAATCCCCAAACCTCCTCGTCTTTCCCATATCTCCGGCAGATGGTGATAAGCTGGCAGGAAACTGTTTCTTTAGACTTGACTTGAAAAAGCTTCCTTGCAGAAAACGGATGTGTGCTACTTAATCCGCTACAGACGCGCATTTAGTTAAGAAAAGCTTCTGTCCTACACCAACATGTTTGTTTAGAAAGCTTCTAATCTATTTATACCTAAGAATCGATAATTCCCTCCTCCTTCATCGCCACTTCTTTCCGAACCTTCTTAATTACACAGCCCGGCAGAAAGCTGACCTTGCCTATCTTTCTCTGACCTTATCCTAATCTATATCTTTGTTAAACTAATACCCGAACTGTCCAGATAAACATTAAAAAAAATTGTTTTTCTGACCGACAGCTATGCGGCGTTAAGTGAGGCTCGTATCTCATACAAAAACCAACTGTTTGGGAAGGGATAATCAAATTTTGGAGGCTCTTATTGGTTGGAAAATGTGCGTTAATGAGTTAAATTACAATTGATAAATGCTAGTTACGATTGCGAAACAGATTTAGCAAGTAAATAGAAGGAATTAAGGACTTAAACTAAAGCAAAAAACTTGGCAGAATCAGTACAAGTAACTGAGAATTTGATACCATTTTTTACTACCATCACAAGTGCCTCGCAGTTTATTAAGCTAGTTCGTCTATAAAAAATATTTAATAAGTTTTTCTCTATCTTAACAGTCTGTTTGATGAGTTTTTAAATGAAAACTGTCTGTAGAACTAAGAAAATAGGAGACTTTAAGTCAGTTCGTGTGACCAACACAATCGGAGAATTTGCATTGACCTCTGACCATAAAAAAAGTAGAAAGAAATCTGATGAAAATAATCCTTTTTAGTATCTACAGCCGGAAATGCTAAGGTGACAAGCAAACAATTGCATCATCTAGTGAACAACGGCTACGGTTACACCAAACAAACTCGTTTTATGTGCAGCATAAACATCCATAATGCGACTTCTTTATATGGAAAAGAAATAAAAAATTGGAGTACCTCCGACTCTTTTGCTGTCGGAATAACACGATTTACAGCCATCAACCAGTTTCTCGATCACTCTTCTGTCAGTCGGGTGTGTAAACCGCCTTTTCCTCATCTCTTTCCACTACAAACAGACAACTTACAATGTCCAGATAAGAAACACTTTCTTGGTTCGTTGAACTTCTTTTCCAAGGACCCTTCTTTCTGTTCTCCACTCTGTATCGCATGCCAAGGTTTCGGACAAATATTTCGTTTCGGTGTTGATAAATCAGCATGCATAACGGAACGAGTTTTGGCATACATCTTTACTAGCGAAGTAACAAGTAGAGAGAGTGGTGCATGCTAACTGCCCGTTTTCATTAATAAATCACGTCAGGCCGGAGTTAATGTCGATGAGAATTGAGAGTATTTAATGGATATTTCGCATTCGCATCCTAGTCAAGGTGATGTAGAAGTTAGTTGCTGGAGATAAATACAGCTTGCACACCAGAAAGACGTTTATAACAGTAATCGGTGTAACACGGTACTGTACACAAACCCATTTGTCTTGCCACTCAACAACAAAACAATTCATTTAAACCCATTAAATTGCCATGGATTTTCTGGTAAAGTGCTAACGACTCCATGTTCAGAAATGATGTGGAAGAGGTGGAGACGTCAGCTCGCCCCATAAAAGACTGCAGAGAATTGTGTTTCGTCTCATTACCGGTTTAATAACAGGAGAGAAGCTCAGTACGACTCGTTCGGATTAATTACAAGAAGTACTTGACCATTCCAGAAAGTATCCGCTGAACGCATCGATAAAAATGAATTTTTCGTTATTTCAACGGCGATGAGATCAGAGATCATCATATTTTCAATTACAAAAGTATAGGCAAATTCTACTTTTGCTATTTATGCGCGAGTATTTTGTTCTCAGTTACTTAATTTCTATCAAAATTAAAGCTGATTGTCTTGGCTTTACGTTTTGCCACAATTCAAGTGGCAACTCAATACTTTGCGCGCTTATGAAACTTAAGCATCCCGCTACATTCTCAAATTCTGCCATTTGACATCGTAAAAACCGGATCAAAGTGTCTTCTTTCGGTCTTCTTGCTTGATATTTGCGTATTATAACAACCGATAATAAAATTAGAAACGGTTAAATTGTTTATGTAAGAGAGAAGCTTGTTTCCTTCCAATTAATAACTGTTGGAAACGTCCAGAAAACAGTAAAATGCCATCCTATATGTGTACACTCCGCCGAAAAGTAGGAATCAACCGCTTTTATAACCCATAAAGTAGGGGAATAATTGTTACAGCCTTAACTCGGAGTTTAATGCTGCAAGAGAGGAGAGAGAAGAGAGAGAGAGAGAGATAGCATGTATAGCTTATAACCTGCAGTTGCACCCGAACCACAGAAGAGTACCGCTATGGAGTCATTCAATTAGAAGAGGCGAAACAAGTGACAAGTAGAGCTAACGAGCCCTTAAGTGCATAATCCAATGCGGGTCTAGAGTGGAGAGCGAGTTCCAAAAATGAACGGAAGTTGTCTGAGGTGGAGCGGATGCGATACAACCCTTTGAGTGAACATGAAAAGGGACAACCTTTCTCACGAAGCAACGGTCCACAGGTGCCGACCGAAACCGTTACTTTATAAATCAGAAGTTGGCAGACCCTGGACGTATAAATCAGGAGGTGCTTCCAAAATCGGTCAGGTGTGAGGTCAGTCATTGTCATTCACCAGATGCGGTTGTGGTGCAAAGTGCGGACGACAATGACGCTATCCTTGCTACAACTTCCGGCAATAATTTCTTTGGCTGATGGCGAATCGTATTGTCGTTTCAGCATAATGCAGGTATTTACACTTGAAAAGCTTATCTGGACGGCCGAACTGCGACCTGTTGCTTAAAATATCGAATAGCGCGATTTAATAGAGCCAACAGTTCGGATCCCGTTATCGCTATTCCATCGTCTAGCTGAGTCTAGAGTAAAGAACCCAAACAATGGGCAAAGCTGCACCGTTTCCATAGCCACAGAATGGATCGGGTTTGGGAAACGTATACGCATACACACACATACAACAGTATAGAATTTCTAGAGTTTGAGGGAAGCGATGAACTCTTGGTAGGGTTGTCGAGGGCAAATCGTTTTAATTATGAAGAAGAGATTTTAGCGAAAGGCGATTAGACCACAAAAGTAGGGAATGGAGATGTCAAAGTGAAACAGTATGTGGCCAAATGGCGCCAAACTGGTTCTACGATTGAAAAGTCACGCTGTTGTCCTCTTAATTAGACCCTATAGAAATAAAACGGTTGCTCGGTACTCGTCAAAAAATCACATTCAGATTCTCATCTGAAAGCATAAAAATCCAACTTCTTACTGGTTACCGACTAGCCTCCTGCAGAAAATAAAAGTCTTATTAAACTATAGAATATAACTTCTCATATTTTCTACATAACCGATGCCGAAAGAAAATAGGAGTAAGAACGAAAGTCCACAAACAAACCGATTGAATTTAAGTTGTAAACATTCTAAAATTACACAAAAATAGGAAAAAAAGTTTTTTTTATCATTCTAAAGGACAGATTAGCTTAAATTAGTGTAAAAATATCCTTCCAATAATCTAAAATTGAACGTATAAAAACTACAAAAATGATCATAACGTAAAAAGGAAAGCTATTTAGAAAATTAAAAGATAAAAAAAAAATAAAGTTAGATATTTATATCTAATTAATTTTTAAATATTCGTTGGTCATTCCTTTAAATATCAATCAAGTGAGCGATATCTTAAATCGATTTTGATTGATCTGAAATCTTAAATTATTAAAAGAGTAGGCCATATTATATAAGGGACTTAAGTTTCTATAAATTGCAGATATTTTGTTAGTTCTATTCTTCAAAAAAAAAAAAAACCTTTAATTTGAAGTCTCTAGCAGTTTTATAACCTTCAAAGGCTATAAAACTACACAATCCGATAACACACTATGAATACGGAAGATTAACGTTTGGTCAAAACCGCTAGAAAAACCTACTAAAAAAGCATTGTAAAGCTATTGTGGGTCTAAAATGTCTTAAAAACTAACCAAAATCAGAGGCACGAATTAATAGAAAACAAAATAGATAGACAACATGAGCAAGAATAAAAAGATAAATCTTCCTTGCCCAAAAATTATCTGTATAGTTTAATGCTTCATGCATCTTTTTTTTCAACCGAATTATAACTATTTCAGATAAGATTCTGTAATAAATTACTGTATAATATTTTAGAATACTGTCTAGAATATCTATATGTTCATTATTGAACAGTAGCCTGAAATTTCGTTTTAAGAGAAACATATTTTTGAAAATGTTCAAACGCGTACCAGAAGGCATTATCAGAATTACTCAGATTATAGAATTAAGCTAGAAATATAATTTTGTTAATTGATGGTCAATTCATCTGCGGTGGCACGGAAGAATCTCATCACAAGAAAATAGCAGATGATTAGATTGATTTTTGTTTGAAGTATTGCGTGATACAATAGACGTTCGCTATTCCATTTCCAGTCCAAATAATATTGGCAATTTGGAGTGCTCTAAAGGCACGCGTTCCTTCACATAAAACATAAAATGTGAGCAGAAAATTTCTCGCTGTTAACATGCGTTAGACTACAAATTCTGCTATAGCGAAAAATTCAAATTTTCGAGAAAGAACGATTGATTTACTTTATATCTATTAAATGCAATTTCTGGAAAAATTCGGAAGTAAATTTCGAACTTTTGACAAAATTAACCGCTGAAACTTTGCTGATGGAAACTGTTTAAGAGAATGATAAATAGATGAAGTTTAGACACAAAATTGGAGCCAGACATATTCCTGTAACGGTGCAAAATGGTGTTTGTAACGACTGCAGATGCTAGGTGGTAGGAGTGCTGTATGATACTCTTTATACAGCTCCAGTTATACTTTGTTATGACGCGTCCCTTTCCTTATTGCCCTCTAATATGATTTATGAATGTCAGGCCCATTCAACTTCCCAACGGGCCCGAAAATCCATAAATTACGTTAAGTAGAACAGGATATGGGACTTCAACTACGGTATTTTAAGACGCGCGATTCTATACAAATGCATGGGACCGAATGCAAATCGGGCATGAACTGAATTCTCTCGTATTCAAAACAGTTTTTGGTTGTTGTTAAAAAATGCAAATTAATAGAAAAAAGAAACCAATTTGTAAGAGTTTGGAGAAAATGAAGTATTCCGTAGGCCTACCTTAGAGAAAGAGGTGGAGGCAGATTGAATAGAGAGAGATTTGCAGGTTTTCTCTCGCTTTAATTATTATATCCTGTTGGGATATTTACTGCTGGGAGAAACAGGATATTTTTTAACCGGAACCGACGTATTTAATAAACAAAATGTAGTGTTTCCCCAGGAGTCATAAAAAGAGAGGCATAAACAAGAACAATGGGCCGAGAAGACTGATGACAGGCCAAACAACTGACACGTGACCTTGTTCAGTCGTATATTTTGGCTTTGCGTCACTAAATCAGATCCGAGAGGACAATGGCGTTATGTTCCACGCCTCGGCCTTTCACACCTAATACTGGGAATTAGTAAATTCCAGCACGTGCTGCCTGGATTAACCCATGAGCAGCACCTGCACTTGTTGAACTGGCTCTTAATTGCCGAAAATCCATTAAAGACAACTTTGAGCGCCCGCACCCGCGCGCGCGCGTCGAGCTTTCATTAACGATTAAGCATTGGAGTGGAAAAAATTGTTTTTCGACACTTTGTCCTGTTTCTTTGAGGCGAAAATTTGATATTTCTGAAGACTGATTTTGTTTCGCTTATAAAATTACCAGAAATGAAAGAAAATCGAAGATTAAATCGCGTTATTTGAGAGGCGCAAAGGTTGAGAAGAAAAGAAATTCGCAATGTTAATGTTTACCAGTTTTTGCCTTATACCTCGATAATTGGTGCAGATAAACCTCAAGCAGGAAAAGAAAAATTCTTTCAATGTAATTAAAAAATAAAGAGATTTTCTTGGGAATTATAGAAGGAAGTATACAATAAAGTTCCCGTTTAAGTAGCGTATAAAAGAGATAGTTATCTAATTGAGTCCTTTCTGAATGAAATTTCAATTTCTTTGGCCTTTTAAATTATAAAAATAGAAAACTTAAGTTTAGAATGTACATTTGAGGAGGGAGAGATGCAAGATTTCGATGGAGAATCAGAAATTTATACAATAACCCAGCGAAAGGAGGAGAAAGGAGAGAGAGAGAGAGACAACTTCATCATTTGTATGGCAACTATCGTATCCGGAAAAGTGGCAGGGATACGCATTCCCATTGCTTATAAAACGGGTGGAAAATCAGCCAGAATTGCCATTATGGTTAACAAGAGTCGGATGGTGAAATTTCGCGCACCTTGAAACGGTGGACGCGCTTACAAAGGCGAAATTTTCCAAATGATAATTACGCACAAAGAGATAATGACAATGATATCAGAGAGCGGCTTGAGAAAGGAAGAAGTGATACATTTTCCTGACACGTCAATGGGCCCGACTCGAGTGGAGTGGGTGTGTTGTACAATCGCAACAAGAGTATGGTTGTATTACAATGCGGCCACAATGAGGACTTGACGGATTCGTCCACAAGCGCTTTTCCCACGTAGAAGAAGTGGTGCAACCAATGATCGATGGTGCCTTTGTGACGCGTGCAGCCATGGCTCCCTCTTTTCCCAAAATTAAGCTCTAATACCGAATCATCCGACAACTAATTTTTCTGCACCACCAAGTGCAACACCTGCCCTCTTGACGTAACTCTCGTGTAAGTCGGCCTAAGACCTATTCCCCTTCAAAATCCCATTTAAAACTATTATAAAACCATCCAGTTTCTTCGCATTGCAGTTTCGGAGACTTTTTTCCCCTCCCTTTAAAAAACTCACGTTTTGAGTGATACACGGGATGCGGTTAATGATAAATAACAAAGGGATTGTATGGTTTTATCCCAAAGTACTACTTGTTGATGGAGAGAGATGCAGCGCAGTTAATGCCGTAAATTCGAGAATGATTGACTAGCAGCATTAAATAATTATCTCGGAGAGTACCTCCAAATCCTATCTAATCCTAGAACAGTTTTACTTCTCCCGTTCCAATTCACGCCTTGACTAAACGAAGTTGAATCTGTAGACCTCTCCAACAAGAAAAATCCACATTCGTAAACAAAATTAAGTGACAGACACCTTTCAAATTTCAAATTCTGCCTTCAGATATTTTAATTGGTGACTTATATACAACTTACACGTCATTTCTTAGAGCTATATTTAAAAACTAAAAAAAAGATCTTAAAACTAGATGTATAGATGGGTTAACGCGAGCCAGACTTTTTTCGGACTAGTGTTTGACAGTGTGCACAAGAATCACACAAGTTATTATGCATAAATGATATTTAATATATTAAATCTGACACTTAAGCCAACATTACACGTGATATGAGCCCACACATGCGGGCCAGGTGTCAAAATATTCTTTCTTTTGCTTCCTATTTTTGTTACAGTACAATTTACAAATTATACTTTTCTCTTTTTGGAAGAAGAAAAAAAACTTAAAATTTGGAAAAAACGGTTCTCTCTCTCTCGTTAATTTTTGCATTAGTTTTAGTGCAGATCCAAAATTCGGCTCTACATTCTGCATCCGCGAGTCTAGTATGGAGCGAAATATTTTCTTATTTTTTATTTGTTAAATTTCTTTTGGAATTTAGACAGGATCCGTGTATATTTAATTTAAGTCGGAGTAAAAGTTTTAATTAGAGTTAGGATAGAAGAAAAAAAAGGATTTTCGGCTGTCGGTCGATGAAAAAAGCTAATCAGTTTTTACTTTTTCTAAGAAGTGGTGAGCTAAATTTTAAGGATCTAAAATTCAGTTTCTAGACTAAGATAGGAGTTTTATCGAGGAAAAGTCGAAAGTATCTATTCTATTGATGAGATGAAAGCTAGAAAAATTGAAAAAGTTTTAACTTAAAACGCGAAGGAAGCTGTGGTCCTGCTGGCAAGCGAGGTGCAGTCGATCAACATCTGATGACCAACGGTGCGACTTATAGGCTACCTGATACTGTACAGACTATGACTAAAGTATATGTAATATATGGTACAGGACGGTATGTTAGCTATACACACAACAAATCTGTACACAAGAGACACTTACAGAGTTTAAAGGGAAGCCCTGGCACGACTGTTCATTGCAGGGGCCTGAAGTCCTGTTTGACAGGCGACTAAGGCTGACTCCTTCCTCAGCTCTGCTTGGATAGGATGGGAATTGGCTTGTAGATGGTGGTGGATTCCGAGGGCGACGATGATGCTGGATTGTTGGGTTCTGGCGATACGGTCGTCACGTGTTGAGATCTGAGGGCAGGATGTAGATCGTACACACTGGGAGATACCAGCGACGACAACAAGTAATTACAGGAGGCCAGACCGGTGCAGGTGGGAGCGAATGTAGTACAGGCCCCGTTGGTACAGGCCAAACTGAGTCCAGACCAGAGATTGGGAGGCATCTGGCCACCGCAACCGTCTCGTGTGCCCAACAGACAGTCAACCGTAAAGCCCTGCACTGGTCCCGGTTTAGAGAGAGACACTCCGGCGTATGACACGGGATACTTGAAGGAGAGAGCAGCGGGTGGAAGAGCCCCATAAGGTCCCAGGGACCAGCCCAGAGCTGCCGCCTTGTCGCCTGGCGACGGGTGGAAACCGGCGGGCAGAGAACCTGGGAAAACGGAAGCACCGGCCACTGTCCGCTTGAAGGCTGCCAGGCGACTTCTGGAAGCTGCTGTAGATCTCCTGCGCAGTTTTCCCGTTGTACCACCGATGAAGACATCGTCGCTGCTGGGGTCCAACATCCAGTAGTTGCCCTTGCCCGGATCGTCGTAATGTCTAGGAACCTTGACAAAGCACTTGTTGAGGCTGAGATTGTGCCGGATGGAGTTCTGCCATCCTTGTTTGTTTTCACGGTAATATGGAAAGTTCTTCATGATAAATTCGTAGATCCCGTTGAGGGTCAATCTCTTCTCGGGGCTTTGCCTGATGGCCATCATGATCAGGGCGTTATAACTGAATGGCGGTTTTTCGTACTTGGTAGATTTCTTCGAATTACACTCTTCTTGACTCTTTCCCTTTTCTAATTCCTTGGACGAGGGGCACTGCTTAGGTTTTTCCTCCTCGGCTTTGTCGGATTTACAGTTCGAATAGCCGCCTTTGGCTCCCGTTGTCTCGTTCTTGACGGGAGCACAGGAGGCGACGCGAAGTTCGGATTTGGTGCTGAGATCATGAGGTAAGTCACCAGTCCGATCGGGCGGAGAGAGAGAAGGGGGATTAGCAGTCCATCTGTCTCCCCCTCCTTGGTCCTCGGCCATTATGCTGCTGATGGTGAAGGAGGTTCGACGAGGAGTCATATGTATACGATCCATCCCGTCGATCTTCACCATCTCTGTTCTCGTGATGGAAGCCAGATCGGCTGAAAATGAGCGGAGAGTGGAAGACCGACTCGCACCTCCGCGCTCTTCCTGTTAAATAGGCTTCTTGCCAACTTCCTTCCCAACCAGCCAGCTAATCTGACAGTGTGCTGGAACCACCCAATGGGGTGACCGGTTGCCGGGCGTAAACGCCCACCGGCTTAATTCGCGTTACTGATAGTCCAATCAGGATGAAGTAGCGTGCACGCCACCCGTTAGCGCAGTCGGCAGCAACGCGACGCGTCGTGTTTACCGGATTTCTGTTTGTGTTTTCTGATCGACTCGACTCCGCCCGTCGCCAGGTAAGTCCCCCTCTTTCCCTGCCAGGTCAGAGGTCGCCGCTTCTAACTGTTGACACTGACTGAGCCAGTCATTGTTTGCCTGACAGAAAACCTGCCACAACTCTCACTCGCCGTTATCCCGTCGATGCTATCGGGATACCACTCGCCTTATCTCTTCCCTGGTCTTTAAAATCCACATTTCTCGCATTATTATAGAATGTCGGGGGCCGCCAATGATATTTGGAATGTGTGTGTCGCGTCGCTTGGTCAGTTTCTTCAATACGATTTATAATTGTCGCCTCGACTCTTTTGATCTACTTGCATAAATCATCGAGTAACAGAAACGACTCTGCTATTACAGTATCAAAAGATTAAGTTACCGTTATGTCTATAAATGCTATCACGGCAACAAACGTCATCGGGTGAAGTGGACAACGGGGTTATAGCCCCGGAGGTGGACTGGGGATGCCGCCCATCCTTGACAGAGCGGTCTGGAGAGCGGAAACTCAAATCATAACATAATGGCTGCACAGATAAGGAAGTTTAACATTGTTTAAATTGAGGAAGACGGATGTAATTGCTGGTAATAGCGTTCGGCTGAAACTCGCTTTCATTTTAATAAATTCACTGAACTCTCAGTGAATTGTCGTGTCTGGTTGTCGCGTTGCTAAGCGACGTCCGGCTGAACATTCTGCTACAGAAAACCATCCGATACTCGCCCATTACGGTCCCCTTCCTCTTTAAACCCTCTTCTTCTTTATTACTCATAAATATTTAATATTCTTTCCTATTCTTAAGCATCCACTCCTTAGTTATATCGTCAAAGCCCGAAGAGTGATAGAAAAGACATTCCGTTCGTCAGCTCGTTCAAACATATCATAACCGTAGTAAGCGTAACGGTCATCTTCGTTTGATCTTCTCTCCCACAAATGAAGTCAATAAAATTGTGTTTCTTCAGTCGGGAATAAGCAGAAACAATTCTTTTTTTTTTCTTTTGTAGAAAAGAAACACTTTCCTTCTGAAAGTCGGTTATAAAATAGAAATTCTTTTTACCAAAATATGAAAGATCGTAGCCTTTTTTTTCTTCGATATCGCCCAAATGCAGTTTTAACCCTTAAAGATGTAGCAAGAAATGCGATTTAATTGTAGAAAAGAGATTTAAATATACGAGAATGCCATAAAAAGCAATGCAGGTTGAATAAACTTTTACTCTGTTATCATGTTTTAAAAAAGATAATCCCCTTTCTAGTGGTTTGTTTCTTTCTTTTTATATAGAAAACATATATATATATATATATATATATATTTGTTTTACTACTTTTGAACAGTATAAACTTGAAAAATATAAGAGGAAAAAAATACAACTTAAATAATTCTATATTAATGTAGAACTTTCCGAAACTCGCTAGAACTGTATACTATTCTACAAAAGAACAAGTAGTTGGCAAAGCAGTATCTGTATATATATTACATTATATATATATATATATGTATATAGAAAGCGAGAAGAGGAGTCTCGGGGGAACGATGAGGGGGCCTAATTGGTGTAAGGCAACAACGATTGGAGAAGTCGCTTTCTCTGCTTGTTTCCGTACATTGGTGGTTCCAATTTGAACCGAACGATCGGCAAGTAGGATGGTTAGGACGATTTACAACATCTGTCTTGTTGGCCGGCATCCCGGACATTCCCCCCAAGCCATCCATCTTGCCTACCATCCCCTTACTGTCAGCAACCACCCGGGACACCCGACAAAGCTATCAGGACATGTTGTTTAGGCAATAACGGCTCACTTAAGCCCTCCGACGTCATCGGACCCCCGTCAACCTCGACAAATTTCATTCCCTCGTCCTAATTAAGTCGACCAACATTCACCCGGCCCGCTTTTTGACTGCTTAAAATCCCCAAACGGGGGAAGAGAAATGCGGTCCGGCAGCAAAAATGTTTCTAATGGAAACACAGATTATCGCCTCGGAGGTAGGAAAAGTCGTGTTTGCTCTGCTGTATGTCACTGTAGCGGCGCACCACTCTGTCGACGACAGACATGACACCTGCACCACGTGATGCTAGCCAGGGCTGCATTGTCGGTCACGTGACACGAGTGTTTACACTAGTAGCTCTCTTAGTAATGGCATGTGCACTTCAGCAATAGGTTCCCCAGTTCCAGATTAGCGCTTTTTACACTTCACTTTTAGATCTGAAGTGGAGAAATATTTCTATCATTTGATAATTCCAACAGAGATAATGCGAAATTTAGGCGATTTTGGTCGCTTTTATCACCTACAAGAGGTAGATTGACATTTCTCCGTTCCTATCGTTTTTAGTGGCATAATCGAGTGTCTGTAAGTCTGAACAGCGACTCGACAGATCCGATAAAAAACAGAGTCCGTTAAAGGTTCTGGAAGAGCGAAGATTTCTTAATGAAGTATCGCGCTTACTTTTTAACTATTACACGTTTTACGGCAGCAAACACACACACACTAAATGGTGTTATTAGCAACGATTTTTTTCACGGTAACAAGCAATAAAACATCATAAATCGTGTTTTTGAAAGAGGAAGTGGCTTAGATAAAATAACCAGTCGTTGTCATGTTGTGACTGTTGTTGCGGAGGTCACAACTTTCTGGCTATTAATAAAGCAGGCGTTACACAATCGGGCCGCATGCTAACGTATGTAACCCGAGCCGTGATCTGGACAGTGCAACATCTTTAACTGGACAGGGCGCAGATTGAAACCACTCGGTAAGAGCTAGAAATAAACCCAGTTTCTCTCGTTGAAAAATAAAGCGTTGTCGGTACTACTAAGATTAAAAAAAAAAAAAACAATTGAAACCTATTGAAGAATCTGCAATGCGCTGAATCACAATTACGCTCTTGTTTTTATCCAAACAACATCCATGGGTATCAATAAGTAATCAAAATAATACCTTTTTAAAGCTTTGCAGACCGAATAACTCGCACTCCAGGCGGCCATGAAACTACTAAACATTCTATTTATTTTCAAATTCGCATATTTTGGATTGAATGCCAACTATAAATAGAATAGGCAGTTAAAAAAATAAAGTTAAATTTAACCCGTATTATGTTTATTTTTATCTGTCAAATATTTGCTGTTGAGTGTTTGCCTCTTAAACAATGTGGCTACCTATTTAAATACTGTATAGCATTTTAAAGTCCAAATTTCCGAGTCAGTTCATTGATTTGGCGTTTCCTTTTCCAATCATCTGATTAAAAGGGAAGGAAGATAAAGATAAAAGAAATCTATAAATCGATGTGTTGTTTTCTCTTTCGTCGGTAGAAACAATCTTTAAACTTTCAAGTTTTACTGTAACTACATTTTAGTAGTCATTCCGAGTATAGTGTAGCCTTTCTAGTTTCGCAGATGACCAGAGAAAAAGAAAGAAAGAAAATATTTTCCATCATATTACTTTCTATAAACAGATCAAATGACGAGGTCAACTAAAAAAGCGGGTTATAACACGCAGCCTTTTTGTTTCTAACTTTAGAGAAACTTTTGCACGTTATTTGCAATATGTACTAGCAAGCAATAGTTGCTGTTCGATGTTGCTCTTTTGTATTATATTGTTTCTTTTCATTATGAGCAGCAATACTCGCGAATGATTTTCCTTATCATTATGTACCAGAAATATCCGCAAATGATTTTTCTTCTTTACATTATGCACTAGCAATACCTGCGAATGATTATATTCCTCTTCATTATGCGCAGCAATATCCGCGAATGAAGTTTTTCCTTTTCATTATGCACTGGCAATACCCGCAAATGATGTTTCTCCTTTTCATTATGTGCTAGCAATATCCGCGAATGATGTTGTTCCCCTCTTTTCATTATGGCTAGTAATACCTGCGAATGATGTTGCTCCTTTACGTTCCAGCAATACCTGGGAATGATAATGTTCTTTTGCATTATATATCAACAACAAACGCAAAGAATGTCATTATTTGCAGCAAGGCCGAATTATATGAACTTTTTTGAACATGACGATATAATTTTGTTTTTCACTACTACTGAACTAATTACATCCACGAAGATGCAATTAGTTCAGTAACAACGCAGGAAAAAAGCAAATATTGCAACATCTTTAGCATTAATATTGAGTATTGGATTTCAAATTTATGATTCGCGCGATTGCTAAGTATTGCACGTCTTTAAAGCGCGATTTAAAGATTCTGGTTTACAATGTCTTCTACGATGAGCTCGAAGGACAGAGCTGAAAAGAGGATTTGAAACAAAACGTAGAAACTTTTTTACGCACGCAATATGCAAATTTGATGGTCAAAAGTGTAGTTCGTAAATAATTGAATAATTGTTCTCCAGCAGTTCGTTTGATTAATCTATCTCTTTTGACATCGGATGTTATCGCAGCGAGAGATAATCCTTGAAATTACGACAATACCAAGGGGTAGATAATTGTTTGGGCTCTTCTACGAGCAATTCTCATTGGCTCCGAGCGGAATGCACCTAATTAATTTTAATCTTAACTCAATACTTCTAACATAGACCATATATATAACTACGAGAGGGCAAACAGCGTTCTGGCGGGGTTCTTCATATACTTTCTTGATTAAGATCTTCGATGGATAAAAGTTTTAAATGCTTTTTTTACAGTAATTAACAAAAATATTTTGAATTTATTTTTAATTAACAATAAAATGACAATTAATTCTTCAGATTTGCAAACTGGCAAGGCACTCGTTGCAGTTTTTTTCTAGACTATCTGCTTCCGAATTTAATTCTTTTGTAACTAGGAATAAATCTGATCAACGTCAGATGTTAAGAACCATTTATCTTCGATTGATACACTTCTACAGACTTCTGAAGTTTTGAAACCTTTGCGAAATGCATTGCGTAACTCACAGCATATTTTTCTTGGATATTTCTTGCTAAATAAGCTACAAAGAATTAATATAGGCATAAATAGGCATGCGAGTATTCCAGATTTTTCCGTGCACGATTCTCCCACTGTGCAACATAATTTTTTTTTTTTTTTCATTTTCGAACAGACTTCTGCCCTATCGATAGCTTGAACTGTGGCTTTCGGAACAACTCATGCTAATTAGTCAGCTTTCTTTTATCTATATTTACAGAAAAACATATGGAGTGGTAACACGCTGTTAATTGCATTGACCTTGTCCTCACTGACCCAGACAAAGGGCCCGTTAACATTCAATTAAGAGAACTCTGACGTAATTAATTCTCCCGCCGCGTCGCTGGACGCAGCTGTTGCTCGCAACTTAAAGCGTCTTTCGCAAACTGACGTCGGCCTTTTTCGGGATATTTCTCTCTTATAAACGATTTTAGTGTATAAAAATTACGTCAGAGAAGAAAATCGGCCCTTCAGCACCGCAAGACGTCTGCTAACTAGTCGATGGAAAGAAGAAGAAGGGGCGCCGCTTAGTCTTTCTCTCGGGGACCAAGGTGACGTTTTCTCAATTAAGAGCCACGATTAGGGCGTGTGACTACGCGGTATGAGTCACGGTAATTGTCACTAACTACAAAGAAAGGTATTGTAACCGGGCTACGGTTGCTTAACACGACTTGACTCAATGATCATCGCGTCGGCGGAGCCCCTCGACAACCGGTTAATAATAAACCACTAGCAGATAAGCATCTGGTCGACGTCTGCTTAAATTATTTGAATAAACCGTGAATGATTTTTTTTTCATTATGGTAATGGATAATGGGCATTGTGTGATCTTTCCGGGATTTTAATTGTTGAAAGATGCTAGGCGTGCTGTTTATAAACACAAAATATCCGTTACGTCGAACGAAATTTTAACCACAATTAAATTTACTAATGTAACGAGTGATAATGTTTCCTCATTAATTAAATGCAGCCGATATATATATACTGTATTTGTATAGATTTTTCTTTGTTCTTTCACAAAGATATCATATCATAATGTTAAATGCAAATATAAAATCATTAAAAATTGCTCAAATCTATATAGAATACAAAACATCTTTTCTTGCAATCTCGTAGGCACTCATATTCACAAAACTTCAATTTTCTCTGAAGTTTCTCCTTTGCGCTCTTCTAGATTGGATGCTTAGAAATCTTCCAAATTAGATCTTTCATGTGGTTTGTTCCTGCAGTTATTCAAGTTTTGATCTTTCTTAGCAAAGGATAACCAGTCATAACCGACTGACCACCGGAGCAATAGGTTTTTTAGTGGTCAGAAGATGATTATCGGTGTCCGGTTTGTTCCTGTGGCGGAAGAAAGAGAGAGAAAGAGGGAAAAAACAAAATACAAGCTTTTTCCTCCCTTGGATCCGATCGAATAACTCGATCGGTGGAGAACGCTTAAAATGAACTTCGTTTATTCATCCGATGATAAAGGAAAAGGAAACGACACGAGGCGCGTAACGCGATAGGGAAGAGCCCATGTTTATTATAGGGCGTTCACGTGACCCCCTTCTCTCGTGTCCTTCCTAATTAATTTGCTAAAGTGGATTTGTTGTTCGTTTTCCTCCCATCTACTACTCCCAAAGCAGATCGTTTTCGACATCTTATTCTCATCGGAAGTCTCGTAACGAGAAAATCCGAATGACTAAAAAGGAAAAAAATTAAAAATACACGACAAAATATTAATTCGACCTCCATGGCAGAAGAGAGAGAGAACTCGATTTAAACGGAAGGAAACATAAGAACCCGTAGTTAGAAAGTAAATACGTTTTAAATATTACATCAGAATACAAAGCAAAACAGGGTTTATTATTTCAGCTATTGTGGTGCGACAGATTATCAGAGAGTTGTCCTTTGTTCGCCCTTCCCAACCGGATCTTTCGGGTCCGATAGACAAAACACGAGTACCTACAATAACAAGGGCCTAGGGACGGACGGCGAGTGAAGGGCCAGCGCACGTGCTGGGAACAAAATCGCACGTGTTATACGACCCTGAAGTGACGCGAAGCAGGGTGCGCAACGACCTCCCGCCGTACACTCTCCCATTGAACGAATTTGCCGTATTGTCGGTACACAGCTACTTTGGGTCAAAAATCGGAGTTTAATGCGCGGATAAGGAGAAGTGTAGTAGGTGGAAACGAGGGACCTTATTACGCGCCTGACGGGTTTTAAAACTCTATCCGACATCGATCATTAAAGCCCATCTTTCTCCTTTCGCTTGCAACCAGAATCCAAGTTTATCAAACACGCGACAGACTAACAATCGACGTCTTCGTTAGCCATCTCTCTAATCATGCACGCGGCCGGACTAAATGTTTGGAGTCTTTGGTATTCAGAGTGCCAACAAGAACGATGTTAACGAAGCAACGTAATTTAATCCCTGAATAGCGGCGCCGTAAACTACTACCTCGCTGCACCCCCATCAAGTGACGACTCGCGTCGTCTAACAATGGCCATGATCTGCAAATTGGACATTCAAACAGCGGCTATCAGATTATTCGCAGAAGAAATGATTAAGCAAGAAACCTCTCTCGCTCTCCTCTCTCTCTCTTTTTTTTCCTGTTTTCTTTCAACATTTCGACTGCTGATGTAATTCGAACGCTTCCGACTGCCAAACGACGGTCCCGACGCCAATTTAGGAACTACTGTCAAGTGCCACCAAGATCCTTTTACAATTTGAATGAATTTTGCACCTTTTCCCCGTGCGCGCCTTTTTTCCCTTAAGCTTCTGAATCGCACAACTGCAACGTTAAGTTTGGACAAGCGATTTTCTTTCACTTATTTCTTAACAATTTTCGACCTGAATGGGAAGAAAAGCGTTTATTAATGGGTTAATTGTACACTAAACGCGTACGATAGAGATACATTTAGTAGATCAGGGGAGAAGGCGCGTTAATTCGTGGTGTCGGTCGGATTTGAAACGATTTTGAATTGCAACTTATTATGTGTTTTTTTCTTCTTCTTTATGCTACAGTCGAAACGTTGAAATTACTGACAAAGAGGTTATTAAATTAAGAGAGAGATTTGGCGTTGTATTGATTCTCGCCATCCTCTATTGACTGCACAAGTAGTCGACAAAGAAGCAAACAATCGCAGCCTTTTGTTCCTTCAATCGCGCGACTCTTCCAACTCCGAAGGCCTTAATAGCCATTTCCTGTTTCATTTGTCTGCCGATTCGATGTCAAATAGAAGGGCAACACCTAAACATTCTCTGGGAACAACCTCTACTCCATTTTTGTTCGATCCGCTCTTTTAAATAGCTGCTTCCACTTTTGCATTCGCTAAGCAACAAACAGTATCATTGCAGATACTTAATTTTGACTCGTTTCCGTTGGAAAATCACTGATTTTCATTCGGCTGAAATCTTTTATTCGCTTCCGAACTCTAAATATACATAGTCCAAGATGCAGATCCAAATTTCTCACGAAAATTAATTTCCAGATTGTCATCGTCAGCGCCGTTCTATTATGTTCGGACAACTCTTCGGACAATAATGTTTTCCCATAAGGTTACGGGGCCCCGATCCACCTGGGGTGCCTCTTTGGTCACGTGCATATTTAATTGGAGGACGAGTACATGACCACCCGCCGTCCCCACTCGTCATTAGCCCGCATTAGACCTTAGAGTGCGGGACGAGACATCAAGCCAACGGCATAAACAAACCGATTTTATTAACAAGAAAAAATATAAACCAAAATGTAGAGCATTTATAAAGCGCGTCGCGCTCTGTAAAAAAACAAGAATAATTCATAAAGAGGAGACGTAACTGGTCGCATATGCGCCCGCGATCGTTAGCGATTTGCAGATAAGAAGTTACTCTATCCGCATTATGCTGGTAGGTTTCAGAAGTGGAAGCGATACGTCGCCTGACGCTACCGGTCCGTCGAAAGAGAGAAGAAGAAGGAAAAAAAAAATATTGCTGTGCGTATTTTGAAGTGACAGACGACACAGGTTTACGCAGTGGCAATTACGGGCGTGGTACATCGTTAATTCGCAGACACGTCCCGTCGTCGGTCGTCACGTCCCTAATGACATTTCCGCGGCGCTAACGACAGAAGGCAGCGGCCGAGAACGTGTTTTATGTCTTATTGACGCAATCAGCAGCGACCTATGTTGCCTGCGGCCGGATCGGCGGTAGAACCTCAGCACTGAAATTGCAACCTTTTGTTAGGCAACTCGCGAACCAAACAGCGTCCAAATAACAGGTCAGAGCGCCAAAGCCAGAGACATGTCGACTCTAATTGCGTCTGATATCGATCCCCGCCGACGGGCCCTTAACTACTATTGTTGGCGATTGGTGGCTGACGGCGTGTCAGTGGCTCGAACACCAATTCTCTCGCTGACGTTTCTCTCTCTCCGCTCGCCTATTTGAAGGGGCAGGGGTCAGCTATTGCCC
>WUQG02364123.1:0-18215 GCA_011317285.2 Androctonus mauritanicus | reverse complement strand
ACTTTTTGAAAAATCCTCTATATAAATTTTAATATAATGTAAAAAATAAATTTTCTTTTTCTAAGCTGATGCTTACCCATCAACTTAACAGTAAACGCTGCTTAACAGTAAATGTGAGTTATAATAGTTCTAGAACTATTATAACTCACATTATTATTTTTTGAGTATATTTTTAAAGTAAAACCCTTTTTGTTAAAAAATTTATTAAAAAATTGAATGATTTGTTATTGAAAATTTGACCTATGTTAAATTGCATCTGTGCGTCCCTCATTAATTTTTTACGGTATATATTTATATATATCCTTTAGAAAAAAAATATATATATGTTATATAAATATATACTATTATATTAAATACATATTATATATAATGATGAAAAGTCTATAACTACATTTTGAAGAAGACTGAGATTAGCAAAATATTAAATTTAGGTCGAAAAATTAAATCAAAATTTATAAAAACTGTTGAATGACTGACTAACGAAGGTCTGTTTTTCATCATCATTATTTTATAAATGATCAATCCCTATCTATCATCATCCAGGTATCTCTGTTGTTAGTAAGTAAATCATACTCATTAAATGCAAGTTTTATAATCAAGAAGCTAACAAATTGATTCGGCTTATTAAAATTAAATTGCATTTGAAAATCCTTCGTTATCTCTTTGTATCAGTTACGTAATAAAATTGTATTGAATAATAAATAAATTGCTTTAAATACCTACATAATTGAAGAAACTATATAAAAAATCAAACAAATTTTAATGTAAAGCTGAAAAGAAGTAACGATTCGTTTATCACGTGTATTAGATTGATTTAATATGCAGATTTTTTATGCATTTAATTTTTAACAAAATTACAGAATGCAAGTATAATTTATATTTTGTTTATTTCAAATATGTTGTTATAAAAATCTCAGTTTAACAGTTGGCTGAGACACAATGTATAAAAAAACTCCACTAACGCAATTTTTGTTTAATATTCAGATATATGATGATATTTAAACTATTTTCTATTAAGTATGGGATAGAGATCCTAAAGAATGGATCAAGCGCTAGCACACGCGATGTCGTCCATTTTAACATCAACCGGAGTGAATAGAAAACGAAATACAGCATCAAGATGATTAAGCGATAACTTTATCTGATCTTTTCGTATTTTCTGTTGTTTTGCATATTAATAAATAAATATATGTGATGATCTTCCCTTATAGGTAATGGTTGAATTCGTCCACCTCGTCCACTTGTCTGAGGTAAGCGGTGATTGAAGGGTGGTCTCTCTTCTGTTACTTGCCTGTCACGCTTCTGGGATTATTCTTTCGCTCTCTCACTTCGTTCATCTTTCTTCACAGTGTTGTATCACTGAGTTTTGCCTTCTGACTCCTAACGATATATGTGATTATTATCTATGAAATTCGCTGGCATAAAACAGGATCTGTTCTTAATGAGATATAATGCATTAGTAACCGGCGTTGTTTTGAAATAATCTCCCCTTTTGTAAAATAGGAGACAATTGGTCTTGATCATTATTTATCATTTATTTAAATTATTTTCAAAATAATTCGAATAGAAGAGATTTATTTATTCAATTAAATTGAATATAAATCTCTGTCTGAAAAATATATCAATTATTTAAAGAATTAATGATGTTTTTTTGTTTGAAAATATGAATATACTATATTTACATCTTTGCCTTTCGTTTTCAACCAATAAGAAACGAGTTTTTATGGTATAATCTTGTGAGTGACAGAAGAATTGCAGTAAGTTTCGATTTCTGTGTTTAGACTTCGTCGTTATCGCCGTTGTCCTCTAGGATTTATTCATATTTTATCAAATTAGCAACATATATAGCAAAAATCAAAGCGACTGAAATAATAACTAAATATTTCATCATTTTAATATTTAAATAAATAAGCATTTTGAGTAAAAATGAATTGCTGAAAAAGTAAATTACTGATTAGATTTTCAAAATTCAGTTTTTGCCATGTTGGAGAACTAATATTGAATGTTTATTATTGAACCAAAACATTGAATGTTACTTTTTCATATTGTTAATTGGAAAAATAACATTTAGTATTAATTTTTCAAGGTTTCTGTTAGTTGACACTAAACATCATTATTTAATAATAATAATTAAATCAATACTTCGGTGTCTCTTATGATTGGTTTGAATGCTAAATATTTTTCCATTAAACAGATACAATGCCCTTTTTTTCCATTACCTGATTATAGAAAATTATAGGAAATATCCTGGTTCATTTATTTATTTTATATTACGGGAAAACATTTCGTATTAGCTTAATATTTGCGAATTATTAAGGTAATCAATAATTAGTAAAATGATTTTTATGCCATTTCCCTGTCACTAGCGGTTACTAACAAGTAAGTTGCAGGACTAAATTCGATTCTGGCGGAGATCGACCAGCCAGACCCAGGTCCTTTTTATAAATTTTTCAAGGAGTGGGACCCGAGTGTAAAAATTTCTACGCCTCCAATCCCAACGACGAAAAATGATATTAATAAATTTACGACATCAAATTTAATTATTTTATGCAAATTTAACTCAATTATTTTCGGTTGTAGAATCAATTTTATAGATCATCTCGTTAAGAAAACGTGAATGAAGAATGAATTTAATTTACGTGTAATAGTCCTCACTTCTAAACGTTTGTTTAGTTTTTATATATAACTTACATAAAAAGAAATCCTTATCAATAGATTCCTTTGTTTGAATTTAGAAACTCGTATTGTTGATTTATAACAGTACCGATTACAGCTTAAGTAAATTCGACATCAAAACATGTTCATTGGCTTTATATGTAAAACTGTAGTATTTGATGATGATATAAGAGATCATTTGTGTAGTTATAACGCCAGCCTATGTATGTTTTGGCATGCGTATCATAAAGATGTGATCAATCATTTTGACTTTATGTTATCATAGTTTGTTAATACTCAAAATTCAGTAAAAATGATAAAACAATAACTTTAAGTTATTTTGTTAATATTGTTAAAAAGCAGGAATTTCAAATTATTTAAAATGATTAATTAACATAATTTTATATTTTTAGAAGTTTTATATTAATTTTGATTTTAAATTAATAGTTTATTAGTTAGTTTTATATTTTTTAATTAATAAATATTTAACATGGATAGGACAATTAAATACGAGGTCATTTTTAAAGCTTTTTCGTAGGTAAAATGTTCTTTGCGGATATTTTAGGTGTCTTAAATAAATATTCTTTAAATTAATAAATCGAAGATGAAATTATCTTCGTAACAATTGTCAGAATGGCTTCTACACGCACATTTTTATTATTATTATATCGTATGCTTCTTGTAGGAATATCGAGCTCTCAGTTCAGTTTGAGATAGATCTAGTATTAAATAATGGAGAGAAAAATATCCGATGAAGATTCCAGCAATTGTATAACGTTGATTTCACGATTAATTAGCATACAGAATCGGCACATTTAATGTGAAATGTGGGAACTATTAAAAGATGAAAAAATAGCATTATCGAATATATACAATCAATTTAAAAGGCAAAAAAATCTATCAATACTTTTTCAAGACAATAAAATCGTTACAGTTTAGTCTATTTATTAGATGCCAATAAATACAGGTTCATAATGATGACAAGGATAGTTAAATTTTACAATTGTTATACCAATAATAATATATTATAGAAAAGGGGAAAAATATGGTACAATATATAGAAGGAAGCGTTTACTAAAGAGAGTATGGAGTATACATCAGATAAAATGTTACATTTTTATTAAAGCACATTTGGTTATTATGAAATTAAACGAAGAAGCTTTTAGATTGACCCTAATGATAGATACTTAACCATTATAATTAAATAGTGATAAAATGTTTTATTACGTAGAGTTCCTTTCCGAAATCTGGTAGTTGGACTGTTATCGCATCAAATATTATTACAAACCCTCAGTACCTTATTGCTT
The DNA here is from genome assembly GCA_011317285.2 of Androctonus mauritanicus. NCBI lineage: Eukaryota > Metazoa > Arthropoda > Arachnida > Scorpiones > Buthidae > Androctonus > Androctonus mauritanicus. The sequence goes on along the minus strand of WUQG02364123.1, from coordinate 14,253 downwards.
CAAGGTACGCGACATATTCTTCCAAGTTTAGCTACGCTTTTATCGTCGTCATCTCCATTTAATCATTCGAATCAAAAATCTACCGACACCTCCCTATTACCGGGTAAGAATGTTTATAGCAGTAAAATTTCTATATATTTTAATTTTTATTGCAAAAATTTTTACGTCCTCTTTTTTTTTTTTTTTTTTTAGGTCTTTTATCTTCCATTCCGTGTAAAGATTTGGATATTTTGCTACGATGTTTACAAGAATCTTTTACTACCGCTTGTAGTTTCGACGTTAGACCAGGATTAAAATTTCTCATTCAGAAAGTGGCACAGATCGATGTAGCGGCTAATTTATATAAGCAGACGGGAATTAGTTGGACTATAGGCGCTCTTGTGCTATTCGAATTGTGTTTAAATATTCCAGATCTCACTATGGAAAAGACAAACGATTTGGTTTATTTAGACGAGAAAGAAACGACGGAAGAGACCGAAAAAGACGAGGAAGAAAGTGATGGTCACGCAAAATTTTCAAGTGATAATCCATGCAGAAGATTAAAAGATTTATTCGAAAAACTGTGTTGCATTTATACGACTCTGGTATCCGATAAAGACGGACAGATCGCTGCCGTTGACAAAATTGCCGACCAACCCATCTTTTTTCTCACGGCCCAACCCGACGAATTTCAAGATTTATGGCAAAACGAGAAAAGAGCAGTAGAACTCACCAACGAAAACAGCGTAGAGAACTGTTCCAGACCGAAAATTAAAAAACAGGAGAGTGCCGACAGCACAGATTCGGAAGACTTCAATCACGACAAGAAAGACAAAGTGTACACAGTAGCCACCGAGAAAACCATTCATACATTGGTCAGCGAATATAAGAAACGAAAGACACAACACACAATGCCATCAACCTCGAGAGACAAGCCCAAGAAGAAGTCGGAGGAGAAAGATAAAATATCCAATTCGAATTCGATATCCAAAGAAATCGATCTTCAACGCAAGACATCAATTATGAAGGTAAATAATTTTTAATTTCCTCGATTTTATTACTCAGAATTGCTCTTATATTTTTTGATCAAATCTCGACAGGACAGCGAAGCCCGTTTACAAGTATGGAGCCAACTCATTCGTTCAGTATTAGATCTCCATCTATCACTGGAGGATAACCAATTTAAATCACTGTTACCCATCATCTTCCCCGGAATATGTTCTCTAGTCGTTTCCAACGTGGATACAGAACTAAAATCATCCGTGAACGGATGGATGCGGAGAATGGCCGGTTGTTGCGGATTCGCCAAACCCCAGAGAACTCTCGAATTATGAAATATTTCTAAGCAAATATACATATATATATAAATGAAAAAAGAAAAAAAACAGCTAATGTGTTGGCGTGGACGGTATTGTACAAATTACATTTTCGGTTATTTGGTCATTTAAAGAGGACTATTACAGTACGACACTGATGTTCTAGCCACCAGCAAAACTGTAAAATTTTTTTCTCTTGTGGTGAATAATTTATTCTCTGTTGAAATATAAACAATTAAGATATTAAAAAGGGTTTCTGTTAAGTAATTAAATGGATTCTTTCGTCATTTTAAAAGTGATTTAATACCAAGAATGACTTAAATATAGATTTTCGCGTCATTATTTATGCGGTTGTTTTCAATTAAACATTTGCATTTAAGAAAATTATTTTTCTTAACTGTTACCAATGCAAACTATTTTTCTCTATTACCTATTAGCCATTACTTTAAAGACAAAAAGTAGTACTTTCTAAATTCTGACGTTTTTAACAGAGAAAATAAAATTTCTCGTCTCGATTTTTGTATCTTTTTCTTCCATACAGAGACGTTAAGAAACCTCTCTCTGATTTAACAAAGAACTTTTTTTTTTCTTTTTTCCTGATTTATTCATTTCTTCGAAATATTTCTTTTTGGAATACTTTCCCTTCTTTACAAAACAAAAATTTACACGGTAGGAAAAAAAAAAATCCATTTAATTTCGGATGTTTTATACATTTAGAAAAAGAGCTTGTTGTCTATTGAAAATAGTAGAACAAACAAGTCGTCTTTCTGCAATTAGCATTTGCAAATGTTTCGCTAATTTTATTTCTCGAAACAAAGAAGCAAAAGTATTTTAACAAAAAGGAAGCAAAATGTTCGGTTAGTCAAAGGTTTCTGGATAAAAGTAAAAATTTAATTAAACATTTTTTTATATTTTTTTTTACTTGAACTGTTTTGGAGATGAGAAGAAAAAAAATTGTATCGGTTGATAAAATTAATGAAAATGCAACGAAATTCGGTTACAATGTGAGAAACCAAAGTCGAATGCGGATTTATTGTTTTCACGACACCAGATGGCGACACAGTCGTGTACGCAGTCACGAAATATTCGCGTTCTCTCTCGATGTTGCGTGATTACTCTCGCTTTACTATCATTCGATCACGTTTAATTATAATTAAAAATTTTTTTAACTCGAGTATTGTTTTATGAATATGAGATTTGGGTCACTATCTCGCGATTGACTAAAAAGTTGTAAGATAAAATTTGATTTATCCTTTTGTTTTAATAGGTTAATTCATAAGATAGAAAAGTTTTTAAAGAGGATTTTATTTTAAAAACTATGAGCGTATCCTGAGGGAAGAGCCGATTTCAGATACATTCGGCATCCCTCTAGCATCCGTGTGGTTAGCAGATAAGGACAGGTCCATAAATTTCTAGAAAAAAAAAAAAAAAGAAAGGATCGGAGCATAGAGGAGGGCAGATTTTTATTGCAAGTAGTAAAGACACAAGTAAAATTCTGCAAAAGTTCCCATAAAATAAAATAGGTATAAGAGAAGCGCACATTTTTCCATTGGAAAGTCGAACAGAAATTATTTTAAAAAAATAATTCGTCGGGATGTTCAGTAGGGTCTCCATACTGTCGATTCTTGCTGTCTGACCGTGTTGAGTTTTACCAGATCCATACCGGGCAACCAGGAAGAATAAGAATCCGATTTTCCTCTATTCTGATGGGACACCAGACTGTTCAACAACTGTATGGGGCTGGGTTGAGTCAGACTGGAATACAAGTGCGAATACAGCAGGCTGGGCGATACTAGCAACGTCTGATGACAGGAATCCTCGTTGGAACGCCTATCCTTCACTTTCTCTCCGTGGGAAGCTGCTACTACTCCGCACATATCGGAATAATCTCCGTGGGCAGAGGTGGTAGGATCGTCTGAAAAGAGGCAAACTCTTTATACACCGAAATTCTTACCTTAAGTGACAAAAAAATGTTTTTTACCTGTTGAAGCGTCCAATCTGGAGGCTGGCAGAAGATGGTCTAAATGATAGGCCAGCGAGGGTAGATATCCACCACCTCGAATATAGTTGGCGGTCTGGTAGAACGAATAGGGCGTAACGTATGGGCTCCAAAACAGTTCGGGTAGAGGTAGATTCAGCACTTGGTTGGCATCTGTAAGAGATCGGTACTAATGACTCGGCAATGCGGTCTGGCACCGATTGGGTGTAGTGGAGACTGGTTATAATGGAAGCTACTCATGCAACAATCACATTTAGTGGTAGAGTTCATCTTAAGTGCTTAATTTTCAGATCTGAGAAGCGAGAAAAATGCGCACCGGAAGTGGAATATTATAGAGATCACAGTTATAGATAAATATTTGGCGAGATACTGAGGCACGCGGTTCATTCGTACTCCTAAATGCAAAATATTTTTCAACGATATTTTCCTCACTGTTCTATTATTTCTCTCTGGAAATTCGTGATCGGTAGACATTAGTTAGACAACTGCGACTAAGTGTACTGTTGCATGCAATGCAATCATCAGGGATCATCAATATGGCTGAAAAAATAGCAAAGTAAACACTGCTTAATGCACACCAATACATGCTCCAACTGTCGTACTCGAAAATCTTATCTGTGGCCAGTAAAAGGATTCCACGTGAAAAGGTGATCGAGAGGGATTTATGAGAGGAGCTCCATTATGTGAATATAGGTTGGTTGGTTTAAGGTGTGTTACTCTTCTCGCATCTCAATGAATTACACTACGGTGGACGGCACCAACCGAAAAAGCTGTTCAGAACTTTTCATCTTAAGAGTTTAACCGTGCCGCCATGTCTTAAAAAGTTACTTTTGTCAATCCGGGATCGGAAAGTAATCGAGTGGATAGGTAGAAATTTATTAAGTGTTACGCCAACCGAAACCGTACGCGTCTGTATAATTTGCTTTTCTGATGCAAACAAACGTCAGGCGGGAGTAACGAGCAAAAGTTACGACCGCATAACCCATCAGTAGAGGCCAAGTTGCAGATGTAATTCCCATTGTTAGTCGGATGGTTTTGGAACGATTCAAGTTTGCAAACTATCACTCATTAAGAGGAGAACCTGTGGGAATGGTGGCTCCTTCCCCCGAGATGCGACCAAAGCTCACCCCCTGTCTAATTCATCACCCAGCTTTAATTACCATCCAAATGAGATTTAGACAGACTAGTTTTCCAGTTGGAGTAGTAATGGTGCGCGCTGCAGACTGGATATGATTACACCCAATGCTGGTTCCTAAAGACGTTTCATTTCCTCCCGCTGCTATCAGGGGGTTCCTTTTGTCAACTTTTTCCTCCCCTCCTTTCTTTCTTTCTTTCCTGTAATAAGTGACACCTATAAAAAGGCGCTTACCCGATATTGGTAGGGGCGGAGGCTGCCATAGTTTTTGCAGATTTTAATGAAAATTTGTTCTAACCGGCCTTCGATCCGACTTAAGAATATCTGCAAAGTTCGGCTTGGACGGAGACACCAAAACTTCTTCCAAAGATTCGGTTGTTTTCTGCTGCAGTCTCTCCAGTTTATGGTGCATCCCCGGCACAAACTTTGACACCAACATCGTAAATCTGGTCTGGTTTAATATGTCGTCCCGGAGAACTGCCGTGTGATCGATAATTTTTATTGTTACAACACGTGCTGCACCGACGAACTCTTCCTTTACCGCAATTTCGTCAGGAACCGGCACCGGATTTTACTTCTTTACGCTCGTAACCGCCGGAATGGCTCCACTTTGATTAAATAAAAGTGTAATTGGGCCACTTACATCCGCAGCTGACTTTCTTCCTACTTAGCACGCTCCACAGTCTCGGTCAAGGCCCATCTTCGCTTCACTCGCCACTCTCTCTAATCTTAATTAACTGGCCTTTTTGCATGCAAATCCTCTAATCTGAATTATCATGTTTTGTCAACTCGCCTCTCAAAACATTAAGAAAAACGGTATTTGTTTTAAGGCAAGTTAGGTTTAGATAAACCATCTTTATATATCGATTATTATGCAAAATTCGCTCCATATTGCATCAGACGATCGAGCAAAGAACGATTGAGTAGTTTATTAAGAACACTACAAAAATAACTCTCTATGGGTTTTAATATTCACTCGCTGGATGATAATTAAATTTTGATTATGTTGACTTTACATCCATACCGGTGAGGATGGCGACGAATTATATGCGGCAAAGAATGACTTACGTTTCCTTATTTTTCGTGTGATGACAAACAACTGGACGAAATCGAATTTGTAGCCAGCGTAAAACAAAAAAAAAAAGTTATGTTGGAGGCACTAGATATTCAATACCTTCACTAGTAACGCTTTGAATTCGCTCTTCCAAGGATATCTGGGAGAATGAACTCGATAAGAGGATGAAGAAGTGTTCGTTAAATGTCCAGTTGAAGACCAGAATGAAAGTTAATTTCGCGTTTAGTAGCGCTAGAGTACTCATTCAACATCGCGGTTTGAGGCTCGATAACTGTTTTAAAGGATTTGTCCTCGTTTTTTCGCCCTATTGTGTTTAATAAAAGCGAATAGATTTTTTTTTTTTTTAATATTGATATCGACCCTGCAGACAATACTTCTTATCGGTGGTAATTAGAACGGGCGTATATAAAATATTTACTGGCGACTCGATAGGTTATAATTCTTTCTACTAAAGTACCGGTACTGTATACGAAAGAATGGAAGGAAAGTTTTGCCACGTTTAAAGTGGAATTGGAGCATTAGTCGGAGAAGAGCAATTAGTCGCGATAACAAAAGAAAGTGGACGCTAACCACCGAAAGAAGCGGTGCGAATAATTGGAATAGTTACAATTCATTGATCAGAAGTTGGCCGTTTCATTCCATCATAGCAGGTTAATCCGTCGCGTTCCTTTTCTGTCTCAGCATGGCGGATTATGAAGTTTTGTAGAAGAATCGATGACTGTGTCGGCTGTAGCAACTGCAACTAGCAATTTAGTTAAGCCGACGATGCTCATTATAAGTTAGAATTGACAAGTTTTTATGTGCAGTAGCGACGAGAGGAGAAAAAACTCCCGACAGATTACTGACAGGAAGGCTTAGACTAATCCTCTAGTGTGTTGTGAGATAGACTAACAAGAAGTGCTAATAATCTACAGATTAAGTGTAGGCCTACCTTGTCTCCTGTGTACGTCCGTGGCCCATTGCTCCGCTGCTTTCCTGCGGAAGTCCCAGTCCCGCAAGGGATCGTCCAGGTAGGCCGAACGATGACCGAAGGCGGAGGCAAAGGCGCGTAGTTGTTGCTGTTGCCCTGCAAGAAGAAGAATAACGGATTAGTATGGACTTAAGTAGGCGAGAAGAAGGTTGTGTGCGGTTTGACGCTCCTTCTCGCTTCCTATCTACATCATCACGTAGCTCTTCAGTAGACAGTTTAACTTTTTATTATATGCTAGCTATCGTTCTCTTTTCTCTACGGTTCCTTACCGTAAATTTGCTTATAAAGATGGTGATAAACGAATAAATTCTATTGACCATACTCGAGATAATTTGTGATCCGTTAACATCGCGCACGCATCGCATTCGACAAGCGAAAACTTGCAGCCTGTTTTGATTATTCCCATCAAAAATCGTAATTTCGTAATTCTTGGGGTCATTGGCCATGCAAATTATGAAAATTATCTAGGATTATCAGATATTCCCAAAAGTTTTCGGGTCCAATCACAATTTATTAAGTTTGATATAAAACAGAATTGGAGGAGTAATTAAGGATTCGAGCAGGTGCAAAGGAGAATTTGGATTAAAATTAATTATTAGGGATTAAATCATAGTCTCGGTTATTAATTATACTTCACGTCAGATTACGATTCTTGCAATCTTGTTTGATTTCTGGTCTCAATTAATATTATCTCCGGAATTTATCTAGATGATTTTTGCAGCAGTTTATTTGATTTTTATCAAAACGTAAACTAAGGCGACTTCAATTTTTCTCTTCCAGAATTACCTCCTGTTCTTATTTACTTAAAAAATTCACCTTTTGCTAGAATAAGAAACGTTCCTTTAGATTTTAGAGAGAGGTTTTGTGTGGGTGTGTGATCTTTTCTGCTAAAAATTCGCTTTGGAATGTCTAAATTTGAACTTACTGGTCTTACTCCTGGGTTCTCTGGGTCCGTCTACGGTGACTTTAATAGCCTTGACATAGGTGGTGACCTGAGGAGGATTGGTGCTGACCGTGATCGTCAAAGTGAAACTCTTTCCTGCGAAAGACAAGAAAGGATGAATGATTTTTGGGCAATTTAAACTTGAATCCGAACGTTTTTCATCATTAAATTAGCGCCGTTTAGACATATAGAATCCCCCAGATCCCCGAAGTGTCTCATCGAGCCGATTTTGGCAATCATGCGGGACAATCACACATAAAGAGGCATTAATGAAACTGCACAGTTGCCACATGCGGCTAAACGCGTGAATAATCGTCTGATTAAACAGAATCTCAACTTTTCCGAAGACGATTTGTCAAGCAATCAAGTCTTGCCAAATCAGGTGACAAAGTTGCGATAATTATCCCTATGCTGGTGAGGTTGCCATTTATTTTCATTGCTTCGTCTCTCAGGTGCTGATCCTGCACCTTCCCGCCGCACTTCTCGCTTTCATAACTCTTAATGATCTTTTAAAAACATTATTTTTCCCTTAATAAGTTGGAGCGGTGCATCTTCACGGATCTGGGATCACTGGGCTGATGTTTGAAAATGGGTAATTTTTTTCTTTTAAAAACGTTATACGTTTAATGGATAACCCACGCGCGACTTTTCGCTAGAAAATGGCCCCGAGATAGCTCGATTTTGAGACTTGAACGGTCTCTTATCAGATTTTGACTCGTTAAAGTGGAAATTTCCGACCGGAACGGTATTTATTATATGGATTAGTAGACGTTGGTTTCTATCTTTTTTCCATTTCCAAACACGCTTATTGTTGTAAGATGATGATGTAGGTTATGATGCGGATGATGCGAGAACGGATGCGGATCGCGTCCAATGAATAGAAGAGGGGAAAAAAAAAACGTGGCGGTCATTTACATAAATTTTCCAATATTGAATCCGTACTAAGTGGAATAAGATGAGACAACCAAAAAGTGGCGAGTGAAGCTTTTAGCAATTTTCTACGCTGTTAATGGTACAAACACGAAAGGGGAAAAGAAAACGCCGTCCGGATAAGGACAGAAAAAAAGAGGACAGCAGACGGAAAAAAACTAAACTAAGAAAAAAAATCGAGCTAACTTTGCAATCGTTCACGTGATCGTGACGCAACGTGTTGTCATAGGGAGCTATTTTGGATAGCTGAGATGGTCGACAGTTCCGTCAGCTGTTCAGTCGGGCTTCAAACGTCTTCCCAACCTCCCCACATCTCCTGTTTTGGCATGCATGACTAGACACTTAGTGGAAGCCATTAATGCTCTTCTTTGGACTTTTAACCGTTTTTTTCCCCTTTCTTTCTGTCTTAAACTTGATAACCGTGCTAATGCGACAGTATGGCGTCTGGCGATTTAGCAACACCTGGAAGAAGCCGCATTTTAACTTAATGTCACCAAATGAGTCTTAAACATGTAATTATCTTTGCCCTATTAAAAAATTCGGACACGCTCGACAAATTTTCTCCAAGCAATGGAAATTTTTAACTGATTAACAACTAAAGATATCTTCGGGAACTTTAATCATATATTGAATATTTCGTTCATAATTTCCAACCGAAAATCGTAACGCCTGTAAATCATACTTCTCATCACTGCGCGGCATTTGGTAGGAAAGACGATCTCTAATCAGTAAACTTGGAATAATTATGCGAACTTCTTTATTACCAGTCAAATTAATCGTTAGAGAAGGAATAAAAGATGTTTCGCCAGTGGAAATTTTTTGCTAATTTTGTGTAAAATGATAATCATTATCTGTTTTTCGCTGGCGGAAGAGAGACGTTTTAAGGTCTGAGCCTCGCCAAGATTCAGCTTATTATTAGAAGTGAGAGCAAACAGTAATTATCTACTTGTTTTTAGCGCATCACCCCGTGAAATGAATCCTGTACTTTATAAGCCAAGCCAACGGTTTTAACTGCGTCTAACAAGCATCCGGTCATTAAGTGAGTGCATGCAGGTGCCGTCCAACATTTAATTCAGTGAAAACTTCCTTTAATTCCTAGGAAATAGATCCTTAATCTGTTTATAATGACGCAACACGCACCACACGCTACCGGCGGTGCAAGCTACGTCGACCACTAATTACTATGAAAAGTTAATCTCCAATTTGGCGCCGAACGGCGAGCGGCGCGAGTTGAATCAAGGAAAGGAGTTTAAAAAGGAGCTCACCTCTTCCGCTCCTGCCCACGAATCTCAGGTCGTTAAATTTGGCCACCTGGTTCTTCATGACGGCGGTGCAGTTGCGAAGTTCTCCGCAGTAGTTCTCGTCGTTTCCGGCCCTGATGGTGACCAGGGTGCCGTCCGACACCTCGCCCAGGGCCACCAGCTTGAAGGCCACCGGCAGGGTCTTGTTGGACCTCCAGTGGCAGGGCAGAACGGAGCAGACAAAGTTGGGACTGCCGGTCTGAGTCAACTCGCCCGGATGCTCTCCCAGCACTTCGGTCAGGGTCCTCTCTACTGGCAGCAAGAAGTCCGTCATGGCGGGAGAGTCATGGCAGAATGATATATGCATTCGTCCACGCAATGAATTTCTGCTCAATGACTGTCGGACGCTGCCGGAGTCAGTTTGACAAGACAACGCGCTGCTGGGCAAGTGACAGGCCGTGAAGCGACTAAGGCGCCTCCAATGTTGACGTTTCTTCGCCTCCGCTCCTCCCGCCTTCTTTTCTCTCCCCTTCTACCCTTGTTCCTCCACCAGGTGTTGGCATTTTCTCCCCTCCTCCCGTTTGTCTCTCTCCCACCCGCACCCGACATCACCCATCCCTAATCGGCCAATTTAAGCGCTAACCGAATTGCTAAAACCGTCCGTCCAGTTTTAATTAAAATCTCCTGGCGTACTTTCATCGATTTTTTTAAACGACTCTTTCTTTTTTAGCGGTAGATTAACCAAATTTTTTCGTTCGACTCGTCTCCCGGAATAAAAAAAATCTCTAAAGAGAGATGTTGTTACACCTTGTAAGTTAGAGGCTAGCGGAGACGGATGTGTTAATAACTCGACGAACAGTGTGTTTGAACATTGTGTAACAGGTTGGATATTATAGCCTGTTTGCACTGCTTTCGTGCGATTTATCACCTTATAATGTACTTAATGCTTCCACATCCGCCTTGCCTCTGCCATCCGCATTCGATTCCTATCGAGAAAGTCTCATTTACGTGGAATATTTATGCAAATCTGCCATCTCTATTCAGGCCGACATCTTTTAAATGAATATATTTTCATCATAGCCCATAGCAGAAACTGTCAGAGTTGTAACACCTGACAACAGTTGGCCATTCGTTAGCGTGATTAGGCCGTATAAAAGTGGAGTCTATCAGGCTTTATCCGAGATTCGACAGCTAACCCGCTCCGTGTAATAAAGAAGAAGGCCTACAAGGTCAAAGAAAGTAAACAAAGTTATTTTCGGAGGTGTAGCCCTGGTAATTGTCGAAAGTTGACATTTAGGACAATGTCCAGCTGCTGCGCTCTAACGAAAGAGAGTCACAACAGTAAAAGTTACAGGGAAGAAGGATTTAGCTACGACAAGCAAAGCTGTTACAAGATTGTCTGGGGAGCTGGACCGTGGTAATCAACTCAATGATGGGATCCGATCACTTGCTTTATGACTGCTCCGTCCAGTTTACAATGTCGCTGGCCACAAAGTGTGAGGGTTGTAAATGTTGGCTTGGAACAGCTGGACAGGTCGTCCCTTCGGACTCCAGCTTTGGTAATTACCTGCGAAGCGCTGATCTGACTGGCCAGACCACGTGGCTTTAATTGAACCTCCGAGAGGAAAGGATAATTACCCAACGTTTTAAAACGCGCGAATAGCAACTTCCGGTTCGATCCCTTCCAATGGCAATCGATGAGTACTTCTTTTTGGATACACTTACTCAGCAATTATACGGGTCAGCGATAGAAAATTAGGAACAATTAGTGAGGAATGGTCGAAGGGACATGAATTATTCAAGTCAAACATTGCAAGACGCAACTGCTATCGATTGGACTGAACTGGCCAACTCATTACGCTGGAATCGTCTTACATCGAACGTCAATCTGCTACGTCAACAGCAACATTGCTGATCTCACTCTGTTTTTGCGGCCTTCCTTCTATACAATACACCCGCCTGATGAACTTTCGCTTTTGCAACGTCTCTAATAACGATAACCATCTCCCGCTCGATAACAGAAATTTAAATAAAGTATAAAACTGTGTTTTTCGGTCTAAACTCAAACCCACTTTGGCTAAATCAAAGTGCAGACTGCGTTAATTTCCCTGGAACCATCTGGACCGACAGTTTTATCAACTCGTAAAACAGACACACAGTTCGCATGCAGGACTTTTGTCGTTACATAAACAATAAGAGCCCAAACTAAAGTAGAATGCCATCCAAGATTCTTAATAATGGGGGAAGTACAATGCCTGTTTTCATTTATGGCAGACCATAGTTTAAACAGAGATGGGCAGAATGAGCTTGCTTATATTTACTCAGGTGGTACGTTTCTCCGATTTGGAAAAGATTGTGTGGACAGAGATTTCTGACGTTCCATTTTCGCAGTTTTGCCGACAAATTTGGAATAAAAATATAAGGAAAAAAGAAAAGATTCGGAGGTGGGTGGCTTAGTCTTTATAGCGATGGAGATAAAAACCAATTTAAAAGGTGGTGCAGTTCTCGGAAAGTTTAAAAGAAGGAAAAGCGTCGTTGCTTCAATGTTTCGGTCGTTGCCAAGAACTACGCTATGCCGACATTAATTATTTTTACGGGCGATTCTTTGCTGGTGAAAGGAAAGGCCCCGAACCGAAGGAGGAGGGGGATACAAATGGCCATCACTCAGCTAGCAGATATCTATCTTCTTAAACGACTGGAAACACTTTTTCTAACGGCAATAAGGTGTTAAATCAAACAATGTCCCGAATAAATGATTTTTATGAGCTGCGCCCTTCCTTTTTCGATTATTCTTTTACTATAATGGCCAGCTGCCTACCCGGATGGAGTGCGGATCAGGCAGATATGGGATAAATCGCCCGGTTTTTACATTTTCTCCCTCCGCGCGTGGGGAAATTACCCCACTTCAGCAGGTGGACTACTTTAACACCATTTTATTTCCGCTGCAAGAAAGTGTCTGGATGAAAGCGAGATGCGTTTTCCTTTCTTCTGTTTGTTTACACCTTCTCGCTGAAATTACATCTCGTTCTTCTTCGTTCCGAAAGGAAGAAAAAAAAAAAAAACTGAGGGGGAGGAGGAAGAACGAAAACGAGAAACGGTTAATTGTCATTAAAAGTTTTATTTCGCCGGTATTCTGGAAAGTTTTCTGTAAAAGAAGAAAAGTTTTAAAAGAGAAACGATATCTTAATGCGAGAATTTGAGAAGATAAAGTGCGTCTCATCATTAAGTTCGACTAAAACACCGGTACTTTGTCATCTCGGACCACTTTCACGTCGGAAGCTAAAGTGCTAAAAATAACCGACATAAACAGCACTCTTGTAGGAGGGAGGGAAGGAAGAAAACTTCAAAAACCCAACTTTCTAATGGAAAAACTATGAACCATATCCCCTTACATCGGATCTATCCATCTGGCGAGATAGGACAGCTGACCCTAATGGATAGAAGGTCTCTAATTGGTGCTACAGAACACGGCTTGTTTGTTGTCGCTAAAGTCCCATTATCTGCCATCGGCCCGACGACTCGGCCACCGACAGTTGTACACAGTGTGGTTGTGGCCAGTTGGTATAATTGAAGGACGGTAATTGAGCACGGCAACAACTCTGACTCCATTTTTTCTCCTTTCTTCCTCTTCCCACTTAAAATTCTTCCGCATTTCCGCTCGTCGGAATTCTATCGCTAACTGCCGAGAAATTAAACAGCTCGGAAATTGTTAGATGGAAAAAGAAAACCCGGCGAAGTTCTTTGTAGCGTTCGAACCCTTTGAAAAGGTCTGATGGTTTAGTGGCAGCGTGATTAAGAAGCCGGAGCCGCAGACCCTTAGCCAGAAGAGAATGGAGTGCAGTGGAACAATCAAGATAATGACTTATCCTCTGCCGGTCGGACTGACCACCAATTAACTTTTGTGTGGTGGATAACACAACGGGATTGCGGCCATCTCGGGCTTGGAATCGGGCCAGACTAGAACCGAATTTCTTCCAATAGCTCTAATTGCTGCTGGTCAGCCAGTCAAGTAATGGGGAGGTCCATTACCAATAACCGCCTTTGGCCACATCCCGACTAAATGGCCAATAAATCCGGGGTTAAGCGCCTTGATCTAATTAAGTGCCAACGCCCGAAAAAAAGGGGGGACCGGGCGTAAAATATTTCTGCTGCGACATTTTGCTGCCGGTCGCGGCTGCGAGGCTCGATTGTGTTAATCATGATGGATAATGGGCCGGGGGGACACTCTCCTTCGCCCCCTCCATTCCCTTGGTTATCTTGTCTCTCCACAACACCTTTTTACGGCGGGCGCGTTTCTCAATAAAAATTACACTAATTAATCTGGATTAATGTCTTAGATTGTGTTGTAAATTAGGGCACTCGGTAGCCCTCCAAGGAAGTGTTCGGATGGAAGATAAATTCACTCCTATTTAATTAATTAATGCCTTGATTATCCCCACACCCCGGTCCTCTTCCCACTTGGCCACTGTGACCAATATGGCGCGAGTTTTGCACCACACATTTACAACTTTTACGAGCTTCAACTCGTTTAAAATTCCGTGGGTCTTCCACCTCTCCCTAAATACAGAGAAAGCGGGCGCGCGAAGAGAGGGAGGAAGGTAAAAATCAGGTTTTTCCGATGGTCAAAAGCCACCAACTCTGTCGGTTGTGTAGTTAAAAAGCCTG
>WUQG02364012.1:0-18216 GCA_011317285.2 Androctonus mauritanicus | reverse complement strand
AAAAATCTGAGATGGGGGAAATTTTTTGCCCCCATCTCACACAGATCCATCCTACAGGTTTTTTCCGAGGTTTTGAATTTGAAACCATTGGTCAATCTGAACAAGGAATGGAAGAATTTTCTGAAATATCAGCCCTTGATGAAATTCTTCAGCATATTAATATGTCAGTATCAATAAAGGCAGATTATCAAACTATAAAAGTGATTTTTCCTCTCTTCTTGATTGGATCAATTCTATAAATGACGACAGCAATGAAAAACCATTGGGAAGAAAGACTTCAGAAATACAAAAAATGAGAAATTCTGCTAATGCTATGAATAAATTGGCTGTGTTAGAATTTTCTGAACTACTCAGTTGCATGCAAATTACTTGAAAAGCAAAGCATATTTATATTACATATTTGCAAACATGCAAAACAAAACAGGAAGATTTAATTTAAAATTTCACTCTAAGTACAAAAAATTTTTCAAACATGTAGTTCAATCCTACTTGTATATTTTTCTAATACAGCTTTATATGTTCAGTTTATTTGATATTTTCAAAAATATCCTATACATTTTATTATACAAGCTAATACAGTAATTTGGTATTTTAGCATATATTTTGGTAATATATAAATAACTAACAATGCAGCAACAATATAAATGCACTGCATGTTGTTTTTTTTATGCCAGAGTGAACCTATATAAGCTGGAAAACTGTAAGATGAAAAATTTTTTGATCTTTCAGCTGGAATCTCAAAGAGGTTTTACTATATTTGCATACTTATTTCTCATACACAAGCTTGATCACATTACTTCATTCAGTATAGTCAAAACATATTTGTTTTTAGGAACTATAAATTCTTCTGATTTTTCAAAAGATACAATCACAGGAGAAATATATTTAGCGGTAGCCACTTTCAGAGTAATTATAAGCTTAGCCAACACACCTGATGGGACAACTGGCCAGGCCTGGGATCCCACTTGAAAAACTGAAGGCCTAGAACCTAGATCCTCCAAGGCAGTAATTAATTGCTCTATCTTCTAGCAGATTTTTTTTAAAGACATAAGCAAATTCATCCTGAGTTTTCACACAAACATTGAGTGTTTGTTGAGAAAGCAATCACTGAACAATTATATAGATTTTTAATTGTAAATGGATATCAGAATTGATGATTTTCATAAAATACAAAAGTTTTAAAAGTCCATATTATTCCCTAGTTTGAGGATTGAACCATTTTTGATAGCTGAGACTGTTCTGTCTTCTCTGAACTGACATAATAGTCATATGTTGCAAAATGTAAATAATTTTTTTTTTTTTGATAGGCACATATAATGAGATTTCCAAAAATTATCAGAAAGGTTTTAGAATTTGGGAACATCTCCAGCTGTATGTCAGTTAGGTTGACAATATTTTCACCATTCTGAATGATGCTGACATTAATAATAATTGGCATGGCATGGCATGGCATGGCATTACACTGGAATTGGAGCAATTTAATGAGAAGGACGTTAATTCTTCAATGTTTTGATCAAGAGAAATGTGACAAGGAATAAGTCTTTCTATCAGGAAGCTTCTAAACATTCATTTTTACTTTGGTGACTCTAGCATATAAAATCTATTATTAATGATTTTGAGAATACACTTATCATGGATAAAATCCTCAAAATGCTGGAATTGAATTCTTTAACAAAATGCAGTTATATTTGATATTAATATCAATTCATCAATCCTCAATATAGCGTTCTTTATCAAGTTTTAGTGAAATCTATATTTCTCTTAACACAATAACACAAGTTTTAGCATTATTGGGATGGATAAAGAAATTAGATCAATTAAAGAAAAAACAGGAAATTACAAAAATCTACTGAATATTACTGATCTTTCCTAACTTTAATGTATAGATATCACCAAGAAAAACCGGAGAAAAACTTTCTTGATGAAACTATGTATAAAAATTAGGAAAACTGAAGATTAATAGTACTACTAGCATTATCATTGTCCATCCAATGGGATCAGGCTACAGTAGAGAAACTCCATTAAAGAAAAGAAGCACACATGCACACACAAAATAAATGAAACGTTCATTTTTTCAAAAAAAAAAAAAAGAAACGTTTAAAAATGAAAATATCACTTAGAATTCTAATTATTATAAACAATTTACAGCCAGTTTCAATTTGCTGAGTTTTTGTTAAAAAAATTTTATTTTAAAAGTGGCTTATATTCCATTCTCTACCTAATTTTTTATTAAGTCCACATATACACAAGTGCTTCTCACAGCAAGAAACACAGTCAACTAACATATTCTAGACATCATTTACTTTGGCTAACTGCTGAATGGGGTAAAACTAGATATTTGTTTTGGCTTGTATGTAAATGTCATCATAAATTTGCTTACTTCAGTATCTAAAACAACAGGAATATTTAAAATTAATGATTTTTGTACAATTTATTGATCTATATACCTCTTTATTTTGTGATTTATATTTCAAAAAGAAGATTATTAGAAATTAATGTTAGTAGAAGTGATGCAGATAAACATTGTGCCTAATCCACTTAGTTTATGGACTCAAGAATGTATGGCTATGAAATTTTTAGAATTTTAGTTTCAGAGTTTTATAAGAATTGTGGATATAAGGAGATTAATTTTATTGAAAGTGAATAAAATTATTACAATCAATGTTCTGTTTTTCTAATTATTTTAAGATTTATATCTTTCTCAAAATTAATGAAATGTCCTTTGAAAAGTGGCTTAAATCCATTTATGGCCACCAAAAATGTCCTACTTTTTAAATGTTTTTGTAATTTACTGGCCCAATCAACTTAACATCATGTTATTTTTCTTAATGTAAAATCATTATATTATCAGTAACCAATATTTTTAAATTGATTCAGATGCAAACCTTTAAATATCTCAAAAACAAATGGACTTAAAGCCACTTTCAACATAGATTCCTATATATGTATGAGTTGTTTATCAACTTACGTCATCTCAAGTTTTGTTATTCCAGACAAGAGAGAATTAATCAATAAATTGGTAGCTAAATTGCAAATAATTTACATCTCATGCACATATAAGCTGTTTTGTCTCCAAATAGCACGTAATCCAGTACATCGATCTAGGATGCAGGTTAAATTCTGGATCCTTTGTTGGAAGACCAAACCATATCCACTGATTTATAATGAGTCAATCATAATAAAAGCATATTGCACTTCATTCTGAAAGAGTTCTAGATCATATATAATCTAGATTTGGTTCATTCTTCACCTTATAGTAGACTTTTACTGCAGATATAAACCACTTATTTAGATCTTAATTAATAATTGACCATATGCTGAATAAACCTCATATTTAGATAATTGTCAAATTCAGAACTGGAAAAGATGCACGAGAAGATAAAGAACCAATAATAAATACAAATCCAGGTTTTCAGATAATCATTTAGTTCTATTAAGATTTGGACCTTTCCAAAGCAAAGGCTCAGGTATTTGAATTACAGTTCCAAAAGTAGCATCTTAAAGAAGAAAAACATTTTATAGGAAGAGAGAAGCAAATATAGTGATAGATTACTCAATGGATGGTGATATACTGTAAATCGATAACATCCAAGAATTGCAATATGAATACATTTCTGAAAAATAAGCTTATCATTGATTCTTCTAAAGTCAATTTTACTGCACAATGGAAATAAGTATTATTTCATTCAAATGGTTCATGTAAAAGAAATGTCTTCAAAAATGCTTTTTAGATTTGCATGTATATTCTAATGAAATATATATGAAGACTTACAAGTTATAGCAGTAATGATGACTGCAAAAATAGATAGATACAATAAATTCTGTTGTTTTTATATGAATAGACAGCTGAATGAATGAATGAGTGAGTGGCTGCCACTACAGAATAACAAAGCCACTGTTCAGAAACAATAAGCCAGAAGTGGCACATCATACTTTAGTAGATAAGTCAAAATTCTGTTTCACTTTACTGTATATCAAGCTCAATTTGATAAAAATATTTGTGAAGATGAATAAAGAGAGAGTTTACCTATTTAAAGCAAAATTTTCCAAAATAAAGTGAGGTTACAAATTTAAAAATTCATACAGAGTTGTTTAAAAAATGATTTCAACTGTGTTTGAATGTTTTGATGTCATCTCTTTTGAAGATAAAAGTTTTAAAAGATTCATAAGAATATATTGTGCAAAATAGCAAATGATTTAGCCTCAAAAAACTATTATATTGCATGAACTTTTTTTAATCTTAGTTTTACTTGATCTGCCAAGGTATCTAGATCCTTCAGAACTGTAAATTATAGGGATATGTTTTTATTTTGATTATGCAAAGTGTAGGGAGGCTACCTTTTTTCCCTCATAGGTGACAATAAACTATTAACAAAGATAAAAAGAATGGCTTTTCTGTAGCATTTAATTTTATAAAAAAGAAAAGAAAAGCTCAAAAGCATTTTAAAATATATGCACGAATTTTCTAAGCAATGAAAACTCAATTGTAGTGAAATCATGAAAGATCTAATTTCATCACAAAGTACTAATCGGTATAATACATTAAAACTTCATTGCCAGCATTTTCATTTTTTCTTGAAAATAGAGAACTAGTTTTAATGAACATTTATGAAAGATTCCATCAAGACATTTCTCAAATGGAAAGAAGGTTTTACAAAGGAAGATTTATACCTCCTTTCCATTTTGGAAGATGCAGTGCAAAACTATTGACAAATTACTGTTGGAAGTTTTATATTACCTTATAAGCTAGAGTCAAAAGGAGTACTTTATGACAAAATGTTTTAGTTACACTGTACATTAGAGATATTGTTCATTTTTAATTAAAAAGCATAAACAGGCAGTTCTAAACCTACAACTACTCATATTTATGATGATGTCATCAATCAATTCTGTGATTGGTCAATGCAATTGACAAAATGCTTGAGTCCCTGACCAACAGTCTGATATACAAAGAGCATCATTTTTATGTTATGGAGTGGCACTTCTGAATTGCAATCGCTCCAACTTATGACTGGTAAATTAGTACAGGTAGGTTTGACTTACAATGGTGGATTTGAACTGAATTCCACCATTGCAAGTCAAGGACTACCTGTTGAACTACTAGTTTCTTTTACTACAGCTATAGTTTTTGAATTTAATCCCTTCTCCCTTAATATTGGCAGATGATAGAGCAATTTGATTGTAATGTTTGGATTCAGCAAAGTTATTACACTTATAACTATAAAAGTCAGTCTGAATTTTTATGAAGAACAAATTTTGTTCTAAATGTTTTTATAAAAAATTAAAAGCAACACTGAAAACAAATTAAAGACTTTTTTAAAAAATTTCTTTTAAAATAATATGCCGTTTGATATTCTATTAAACTTTTGGCTCTCAAAATTATTAGTCCAATTGACCAAACTAAATATTCCTAAGTGTATGTAAAATCCTATGGTAAACAATGTGAATAAAAAGAATCACATAACTAAAAAAACAGCATTTAAGCAGGAAAAATTTTTTGTTTTCAATTAAACTTTTCTTGTGAGACGTTTGCCCTCTTCAGCTACATAGATTTGCCATATGAGCATACCTGATTAATACACATATTTACACCAAAACAATAAACTGATCTTCCTCCCTTTTTAGGAATTTGCTATTTATCAACATCTCCAATACACTTTTCCTCTCACTGCATATGTAACAATTCAGAATGAAAAAATTTTTCCTCCCTAAATGCTATTATTTTGAGTTATCTGAAAAGAAAAAGAGAAATATAGATACAATTCACTCATCTAATTTTGATATTTGGCACTGCAATTCTTATGATCAAACTGAAACCATTTCCAAATTTTGAAGATACGTTCTTTTACTTTCTGAAGTTATTTTTACCCCAGACATTGTTTAAATTTATTAAAATCATTTATAATAATAATAACCAAAGCATTTTATATTGTTACTTCATGTCCCATTATACGTTGATAGAGTAAAAATGCTTAATATGAAATAACAATCATCTTGAAACAAAATATCAACAAAATTTAAATGTTTAATTTGAATTTTATAATTTTGAAATGACCAGAATAAAATTTTATATATGAATTATCAGTACTGTATACCATTATTAACAATCTTGTTTCAAGATAATAATTTATAAATTGTCAAAGAAACATTTTTTGGAATATTCATTTTAATAGAAGAAAATGAATTTGATCAATAATTCCTTAATTTTCAAAACTTTACCTTTGTAATATTTGTAAGTTCGAAGGAATTTCGGATTCAGACGATTCGTCGCTGCTCGAACTGGATCTTTGATTTGTCTTTTTATGTTTCGATTTATGTTTGTGCTTTACTTTCTTTGATTTTGACTATAATAATTGAAATATAAAAATAAATTATAATTTATTTCTTTTTCGTTGTTCTTTCCAAAAGTATTTTACAAATTTAAAACATCGTTATTAATAATTTACAATTTAATAAATTTAATTCTTCATATTTATATTTTGATATTCTTTACAAAAATCAATAATTCAAAAAATTGGAAACTTTATAACTTATTAGTGATTACTGAAATCACCAATTTCATTATTTATATATATAATTCAATTAGTTCTAAATTATAACTTACAATCTACAGAATTCCAGTATCCCATTAGGAATTTAATGGGAGAAATACTTTAAACATATAATTCACATGAAAGAGAAGCAAATAATGTGTGATAATCCCTTAGTATTAAATTCCAAGATATACACATCTCTCTGGAACATTTCATTCCATACTTTTGCAAAAACATTATAACAGTACTCTAGACTTGCAATTAAAATTGAAAAAATAATGTATTTTTTTTTTTTTTAAATGTGCAAATTGAAATTGCAAGCAGAGAATATATAATTAAATATTAGCATTGTGTCCGAGTTTTGATTCCAAAAATCTCGGACACAGTGCCTCATAAAAAAAAGCTTCATTTTTGTTCTCTTTTTCAATGTAGAAGACAATTAGAAATACGAATAATTCAAACAAGTCTTGTATAAAGATCCTCTCACGGCTGTAATATCAGTTTTCTAATTAAGAAAAAAGTTGATTGCCATTATCTTTCACACTGTTATAGGAAATTTAGAGAAATTTTATTATTGTTTTTACAACTTAAAAAGAAAATATTTAATTGTAGAAATTACAGTGTAGAATTAATAAATGTTCCAAATTACCAACTATTTTAAAATGCCGTTCAACCTAGAATGTAATAAGTCTGGACATTTTTGTCTATGACGAAAAAACTGACAAAGGCAGTAATCTATATAATGAAGATATATGCATAAATCTCTATTTCTGTTGAATTTCCATAAAATGTAAATGAAAAGTTCATTACATAATTTATTTTTTCAAAAATATTACTTATGACCTTAAATTTTCTTTCATATGCCTAAAGTATATTCATAAATTTTGTTTGACTATTTCAATTTTTTTTTTTTTTTTTATATTATTTGAATAAATTATTTTTGAAAAATTATATTTAATCTTTCACATACTACATAAGTCCATTGGTTGAGAATCGCTGGTCTAGAGTCAAGGCAAAATCCGTTCTTATGGGATTTCAACAAAGCATCCATATTGATTTAATATATTCTGATAGGCCAAATGGCTAAGTTGAAACAGAGTGAATACACAGAATCCACTTCATTATTAATACATATCTCAATCATTTAACTGAATCAATAAAAGCTATGCATAATAATATACAAATTTCCATAGGATGGCAATCAATCAATCAAAATCAAAAGTGAATAAAAATTTTTTATTTTGAAATTTGTAATTTATTGGAACTAAAATTAACAACTAATTTTCATCATGTTATTTACAATTTTGATTAATTTTCTCCACAAACTAAAAATTATAACACAACATGATTATATGAACTGAATCGAAGTCAAAGACAGCTAGCAAAAGTGTATCATCGTTATATCAGAAAAAATTGGAAGGAAGAATGGGTAAGATCAAACATAAGTTAAAAATAATATGATTTGTAAAATTCCCAATTCTGTCAAGCTAAGTGCACACTAATGTACAGGAGATTTTGCAATCAGGATCTCTAATTAGAGAATTAAACAAAAAATCTAACGTTTGTGATTCTGAACATAAGCAAAACATTAGTGTCAAGCAAATAAATAAATAGCTAACTTAATTCTATAAAAAATTCCTAAACTAGAAATTAACTAATAATTCCAATGAACTTTATTAAAAGACTTTTAAACTTACAATTTAACTCAACAAGAGATTTATTAATCAAGAAAAAATTAATCTAATAGTAACTGTTAGATTAATCCAAAATAAAGTTACCTCCAACAAATTATATCCAAAGAAATATTATTCAATACCAAAATAATCTAAAATTTATTTTAAACAAGATACTTTCACACTAATACCAAAGTATATTCAATTGATAGCTAAACAAACTCTTATGTGCTAAACCTAATGTCACTTGTAATTCACCATCATTAATTGCCCATAATAGCATGTTGAGATGCTATTACGGCCAATTAATTTTTATAGAGACTGACATAACTGGCTTGCATTCAAGCTCATTTACATAAATCTTACAGACAAATTTCTGTTTCTTGCTTGCAGATTATCATCAACATTTATATCATTGTCTTTAAAATTATAATTCAATACAAGAAGTTCCCAGTTTACAAGATTTTTTCAGATAAGAAGTATCAAAAATATGAACATTAATTGAAATAAATAAAGGTTAAACATTCATGAAAATACAATTAAACATTATAAACATTCATGCTACAAACCGAGTTGTATTGTATAGCTATGCAATACAATTCAGTTTGTAGCAGAAAATCGATCATCTACTACAAATTGGAAAAATCAAAATGATAGACCAAGAAGCAGAATACAATGTATTCTAACTTCATTGTTTCGCCAACAAATTATATAAATAACTTTCATTCCTGAGTTGTTTCTAAGCCATTATTAACTGTATAAATGCTTTATTGACGATGATGATGAAAAAAAATTCTTTAATATTTGAATTGGCATAAATCATCATAATTTGCTTGATTTTAAAAATATATTTTCATTCATTTAAATAAATAAATCATTGTTTAATCATGGGCTATTGATTCCATTGATCTTTACTTAATTTTACTATGGTCAAATTTCATTGTCAAGAACAGAACTCCTGGTTTGTAACATTATGTGGAAATTCACTCTTGGTTTACAAGTTCTTTACGAGCTCACTTCAGGAATGAATTAGCATGTAAAGTTGGGAGCTTCTTGTATTTATTTTATTCCACTTATAATTCCATCAAAAGATGCAATTCTTTAATTTAATTATTAATGAGATCTCAATTTGGCAGTAATATCTATAGAGATGAATGTGTCACTATAAGCATCCTTGAAGGGAAGATCATTTTGTCTTTAATCATTGTTTTTGAATGATTGAATTGAAAGTAAATCTACTACTTGAACTAAATAAAATAGAAAATAATAAAAATAAAGGTGTGGGTTTGATTTCTCGCAAATTGGCAAGCTGGTTGATTGAAGTACGAATTATTCTGGTTGATTTGGCATCATTATTATTCTGATGTATATTCTTTTACTCAAATTTGAATTATGTGAATGGATTCTTTAAAAAATATCATCTGAATAACTGACGATGACAAAAATATATTATCAAAAATGTCTCATTAAAATATTTGCTTAGTGTTTTTGAAAGAATATATTAAATTTATATTTCATATATTATACAGATTATTATTAAATCAAGTTTCTAACCTTATGCTTCTTATGTTTATGATGCTTATCTTTCTTATTTTTTTTATAACAAAGTTTTTCATTTTCTTTTCTCTTCTTCTCTGTTAAAATTATAAATTATAAGTAATAATATATATATCTTAATATTTAAATAATAAATAATTTATTTACCTTCATACATAACTGGCATAGAAGGAGGAAGTTTAGGTCCATAGAAGCTATCTTCTAAATTGGTATTTTTTTTTTCTTCTACGGAAACTGAATTTGGAGTTTTATCAGTTTGTGTTAATGGTTTATCTTCCATAATATTTTCTTCTTTTTGTTGGTTTATTGCAACTAAATCAATATTTGCAAAAATACCAAATGCTGGCGTAGTTTTTTTAATATTTTCATTATTTGATGAAGAATTAGTAACTTTTATATCTAGATTTTTTTGTGAAGAATTTGATATGTTCAAAGCAGGCTCATTTTCTTGCTCATTTTCTTGCTCATTCAAATCTTCTTCAGCTGATGAACTGCTATTTTCTGATGAAGTATTTTGAAATATGGCTTTAAATAAATCCATTGAAGGTCTTCCGTCTTCTTCTTTTTTCTCCTGCAAAATATCAAAACATTTGTAATATATATTTAATAAAATATGCTTTAAGATATAAATACAATAAAAATTATGATAGTCCAGCATAAAAATGAAAAATTTATTGAGAAGCCTTTGATGAAAAAAACAGTGGCAACAGCTAAACTGACAATGAATTAGGTATACAAGCAAAAATCAAAATTATTTAATTTAAAAAATTTTGATAAAAATTTTTGAAATTGATTAAGTAAGTAAGTATAATTATTTTTTAAAATTAAATAAAAACACAAAAAATAAGCTTCAAAGCCGAACTGAAAACTTTTTATTTAAAATACTTTCGGGTTAAAACCCATCATCAGTAAATACACACACTAAGAGAGAGACAGAACAGAGAGAGTTCCTGGATGCACCGGTCACCTTAAGCCCTGCCTATACAACAATAAATTACATAATTACTTTCCCAACTGCCAGAAAAAATAAACAAACCTGATGCACATGCACAACTAAAGGCCAGTAGCTTACATACCAAGTAGACACGATATGAGTAAACAGGGCAGTAAAAATAATAATAATATTAATCATAATAAAAATAAAAAAGAAGTAAAATAAAAATGAAAATCATGGTAATAGTAATATAAAAAATGTAACAAAACATGAGTAACATGCACAAACTAAAACAACCAAAATAAAAACGAACAGGTGCAAAAAAATGTGACAGGACGTTGTGGCATGCATATACAAGAAACGAGTTCAGTTATTTTTTTATGTACTTGATAAGGAACTCCCAAGCCGCTAGTAAAGTGCGCATTATGTTTTTTTACATTTTTTATATTATTATTACCATGATTTTCATTTTTATTTTACTTCTTTTTTATTTTTATTATGATTATTATTGTTATTGTTTTTACTGCCCTGTTTACTCATATCACGTCTACTTGGTATGTAAGCTACTGGCCTTTAGTTGTGCACGTGCATCAGGTTTGTTTATTTTTTCTGGCAGTCGGGAAAGTGATTATGTAATTTATCGTTGTATAGGTGGAGCTTAAGGTGACCGATGCATCCAGGAACTCTCTCCATTCTGTCTCTCTTTTAGTGTGTATTTACTGATTATGGGTTTTAACCCAAAAGTACTTTAAATAAATAAGTTTTCGGTTCAGCTTTGAAGCTTGCTTTTGTGTTTTTATAAAAATATTCTTTATAATGGTGACAAAAATCACGCACTATATATTTTTATTTATATATAGTGTGGTCTGCTTTATATATTTACTAATATATTTTTATTTATATATAAAAATAATAAATAATAATGATGATAATAATAATAAAAATATATAAAAATAATAAATAAAAATGAACAGTCATACATTACATATCTATATATTTGTAATAAAATTAATAATATAATTAGCTTTGTTAGGAATATGCCAGATTACATTATTTGCACAACTGACATGTCATTGAAGACTTTTATAATCACATAAAAACTATTATTATTTTTGACTGACAATTGTGTATAAGCTGTTTTCTATTTATAAATTTTTTTTTCTTTAGAATTTCTCAGTTTGTACAGAACTACATATGATATGTGAGGGAATTTTTTACAAGTGATAAATAAAAAATATTTTTTTATACAAAAAATTTTATTGGCCAAGAAAATTTGTAAAGAAAATCCTAATATTTTTATAAGTAAATATAATTCAATATAGATTATTCATACTAATGATAAGAAAGTGAAGCTTGAATATTAACTTTTTCTCATTCTGTCCTATTTCATATTTAACAATATTTTATTTTTTTAGAAAATGCAAATAATCTTTAATCTTAAATATTTTCAAATTTCTCCTCATGAATTACCATTAATTTCTTTGATGGTGTAAAATTTATTAAATTTTTATTCATATTTAAAAGATCACTTATTAACATTTCCAAGAATATTTGCATTATAAACAATGCATAATGATTCTGTTTTAGTGTTTGGCTTGCTAACACTTTCATTAGTCATGTTGGAAATATTAACACTAAAACAAAATCATTATTTCATGCAATTTGTAACATTGTGTATTATATATATATATATATATATATTTCAATCCCTATAAGATTTTGAGCTTTATAAAGGTGATCCTTATATAAATAAGGTTGCTTATCAAATGCTCTTAATCTTTCAATGTTTCAGTTTTTCTTTTTCTTTTTTTTTAATTCCAGTCATTTTATTTCATATTAAATACTAAAATAAAATCTAGTCATTGAAATATTACAAAAATGTTTTTGTTACAATACATTTTTGAAATTTTTCAATGACTTTAGATTCTCTTTTATCTGTTGGCAAAGTGATTCTAAAAAGATCATTACATTTGAAGTGATAAAGATAGCTAATGATTGTTTAGTTTCTTTTAATCTTTAATTATTGATGATGCACTAAATATATTAAATTCTAGTAAGTTTTTAACTATTAATTTTGACTATTATTTTTTAAGGAATTATTGAAATATTCTATTTTCTGAATAGAAAAACAAATTTAACAATCAAATGTTTAATATATATTGTTTAATTATTTTTGGTATTATTTTTGAAGAAATTATAATAATATTAATATTTCTTTTGATTTGTTTTTGAAAAGTTCTGAAAATAAGCTATAAGTCAACTCAGTTTACAAAACCCAGATATAAGAGACCCTAATTTTATGAGAAATTTGTAATGAGCAAGTATTTCAAAAATTGAATAAGGCATCATTTATTAGTATAGACAAATTTAAAGAGTGCCAATATTTTTTTTATCCTTTTTTATGCTAGGAACTTTCTTATGAAATTTTCAAGAGGGTGGAATCTGAATTCAATCCTAGATCCTCCGAGTTGAAAGCCAATGCATTTTTATTTAAAAAATCCAGCCAACTTCATGATGGGGCTAGTCATAAAGTAATGGATGAAGTTCATCAGCTTAGGCCCAAATCCCTATAGAAATAGTCTAGAGATATGGGCTTTCAAATTGAATTCAAATAGTCCAGCTGGTAAGCTAACTCTTTACCAAGCAACAATATAGTAAAAAATAATGATAACAAGGAAATAGTATATTTTTTAATTTATATAATTTTATATTATGTTTTTTGTTATGTTTATGATGAAACATTTAATACCATATTATATCATTGATTTTTGATTGATGTTCCTAATGAATTATTATGGTTGCTGTTTCTTACTTTGAATATTTTATGAAATTGCTAAAGAATAGTAGAGATTAGTAAACAGTAAGGCCATTCCTGAAATAAATTGCTGACTGCTCAAACCTGCATGAGTGGATCTTTCTACTAATAGGTTCTAAAAATTTGTTGCATTGGATGCATGAAAATGCTTTGATTTTCCACTAGAAGACTGGGATGAAATTCCAGTCCACTCTGAGAAATTTAAGGATTCTAGATAAGATTCAGCCTTTTGATCCTCATTTCTACAGTTCCACTAATCCTTCCATAGATATTAGATCTATAATAGGGATTGAAATAGGACTACCTAGTAATCAGCAAATGATTGAATAATATCATTAAGAATATACATATTCAAGGATTGGGATTGATGGGCAGGGTCCAAATTTCTTTAAAAGTATGTGTAGGTATGGGACTTGAAATTGAACTGGGATAACACCAAATCCCATACCTAAAAACATGTAATAGTTTCAAATTAATATCGAACTATATGTGAAACACACACACATAGTGTCACTGATGCCATTGGTCTGTTTTATATATTCTTCTATATTAGTGAGATGCTCATCATTCAATTTTGAAACTTTCATTATTTAGATGTTTCTGGTAAAGATTCTTAAATTAAAATTTTGCTGCAAATTGCATTTCTCATTTAATAGAATCTTGTAAATCAGAATTTATAAGACTATGACAAAAATAATAACTTGTTTAGTTTTATTAATTTTAAGATATAAGTATAAAATAATATGAAAATTATTCAGAATAAAATAATTCATTGCTCTTTATAATTTTCGCATTCATACTTCAGTAGAATTTCACAATTTACATGAAAATATAGAACAGTATTTGTAAATAAATTTATGATTATAAAGTTGTATTTTCTTTAAGATTATAATATTTTTAAATTTTTATATTATAATTAATAGCATCTGAATTGAGGTTCAACTTATAAATGTTCAAATACAATATATTGCTTTCATCAGAAAATTTTGACTTTGGATTTCTAATAATTATCAGATAATTAATATATTTGATAATTATTAAAATTCAAATTATAGGTATCCACTATGAAGAAATAGGAGATAACTTTATTAATCAGTTTTTGTTATATTAACTAAACTAAATTTTTTATATTTAGATCAGTAAATTTAAAACTTAATTTATTATAAAATTTATTTTATGTAATTATTTTTATCATAGAATTACCTCCTAGTGCAGCTCAAGAACCTCCATTAACAAGCAGTATTAAATCTGTTAAAACATCATCTGCAATATGTCCAAATTTCTCTGTTAAAACTGATTTCCCTATAACATCTTGTCAGTCTACAACATTACTTCAGGTACAATCAGTTCCTCCAACTCTTATTAATGGTCACACATCAATGACATCACCTCCATCAGCTGTTTTAGAAGATCAAGATAATAATGGAAATACTCCATTAGATTTTGACTTCCACTTAGATTTAGATGATATAGAAGCAATGGATTTAGGTGGAGTTTTAGTTGGGAATGGATCCAGTAACTCTATTTCAAAACTGGATTCAAATCATTCACAGTCAGAAAACAATAATCAACAAAATATATTGGAAGAAAATAGCAGTTCAGTAATTTTATCAAATAACACTGGAAATATGGATGTTGAGTTATCAGATTGGTTGGATGTGATGATTCCTTCTACATCAGCAGTTACAACTACTACAAATGCATGTATAAATAATAACAACTTACAACAAAATAATGTCAATAACAGTTATCGAAATGATCCCGATCCCTTATTATCAACATTAGCTAATAGTAATGACTTGTATGATCTATTCTCAATTGAAGATCTTGACTTTAAAACTCCAGTCACTGATTTAAATCTCCATACTTGGGACAAAGTAGATTTTGCAACATAAAATAATGTGATATTTAATTTTTAAAAATCCAAATTTTCAACTTTCCTATCAATAAAATGACAAGGCATAAATTTTAAACATACCAAATAATTGTATATTAAAGAGAGTCTATGCTGCAAGACTCTGTTGTGGACCAATAATTCAAATCTTTGCATGATCATAATTGAAATGAATTATAATATAGAAGAAGGAAATTTAATTGTCTGTAGTGTTAACATGTATTATATTATATAGAAGCAGAATTAAAAGAAATTTGTATAGTTATTCAATCCTTTTATGTTGTTGTAATGTAAAGACTGTTCTGAATCAAAAAAAATATATATATCAATAAGGAAATTATTTTATTTTAGTTAAGAATTGAATTTTTTTTATAATTGGAGTGTTCCAGCTTCAATAATAATTAAAAATTAGATCTGTATTATCAATGATAAAAACAACTGAATATAGATAAAGGACACTATATTTTATTTAAAATTATTTAATTTTATCCATTTTTAATTATGCACATTTTATTTTTATTTATCTGGGAATTCTTTATCTTTATTTTTATGATATAACTGGATATTATATATTAATTTTTTATAAGTTCAAAATTATTTTTCCAAATTTAATTTAATAAGATAATCCAATGGTTCCCAAACTGTGCATTATGGCACCCCAAGGTGCTGCAAAATCCTCTCATCCTTCATAGGCCTTCTTTAACTGTGTGTTTAGACATTAAATAAATATTATATTTTTATTTTGTTAGATCCTTATAATACTTTCATCCAAATTATTTTCAGAGAAAAAATGGAAATACTATCAAAGTGCTGAGCTTATCTCCCTCCCAAAAAAGGCCCCTGCAAATGGCCAATGGATCAAGTGTGTTATGAATTGGAGTTTGGGAACCACTGATATAATCTAATTCAAGTGCATTAATTTCTTATATTTTCTAATTAAAGAACATTTTTAACTTTTTGATAGCTAGTTTGCATTTATAATACTTAGACTGATATAACATACATATTGTCTATACAATATAACACAAAATATGCTATAATGTAAGAGTATTTTTAAATGAACATCATAAATAACATTAATTGAAATAATTTTCTTTAATATTCTATCATACATTGAAAATTTAGAAAGGAAATGGCATCAAATTTTATCAAATATATATTTATTTATTGATATATATTTATTGAAATATATATTGTAAGCAATATTCATTTGTTTCCATACATTAAATATTCTTTTATATCCACACCATATGGTACATTAATACTAGAGATATAAGCCATTGATAATGAAAAGTGATATAATAGAATGTTTAATTATCAGTCAAAAACAGACAACATTATATTATATTATATTATATTAGCAATCTCTTATTTGATTTATATATATATACAACTTTCTCTTGTTATTATCCATATTTCATTTATTATTCCAATTATAACTTAATGAAAATTATTATAGTAATCTCTCTGAAATGTAAAAGGAAGATTAAGAAGTGTTGGATTTTAAAAAGTTAAAAATTTTATAAAATCTATAAAAATTCTAATAAAAAAGTATGTGACTAAAAGGATGATAAAATAATTTCTGAAGAAATCTATTGATGATAAATACTTTTAGTAAAATTCATATTATAAAAATACATACTTCCATGACAACATATTTAGTTATAAGCATAGTTTTATAAAATGCTCTCTTAACAGGCAGAAAACAGTAAAATTTTTTAGCAGAATGAAATCATAATTTCTTATGCTATATTTGAAAGCATTTATATATTAATATATTATATTTGATAATGTAAATTTTAATCAATTTAAAGATATTTAAAAACTTTCTCTATTTATAAATTGTTTAAACTACCAGTAATTAATAATCATCGTATACTGAAAATTAAAGAAAAACAATATTAGGAAAGAATTGTATATTTATTTTAATTGAGGAAAACCGATTTTTTAATGATTATTCTTCATTTTCATGTTTGAGATTATCAGTTGTTAACTTGATAATCTCAAATATAATTAATCAATTCTTAACTTACCAGTAAGTTAAGAATTGATCCACTACCATTACTTGTGAGTTCTAAGGCTATTAAATATTAGTTTTGTAATATGACAATAAAATTTATGCAAAATTAACTTGCATTCCACTTAGCATAATCACTTGCATTATTAAATTTATTATTATTAATATAATACGAAATTAAATTGATAAGAACATTTTCATTTATAAATGAAGTTTTATGCTTTTGTACTCTGTATATTTAGTTTTTCTTTGTTTTCAACCAATGATAAGTGAGTACTTATCAAATAGTATTGTCAATGACAGGAGGCTATAGGAAATTTAGTTTTATTTTTGTTTATATTTGAGAGTAATTCAAGCTTAGGAAAATCAATTCATCACCAAGGAAGAGAGATTATCTACAATGTCATCAATATTTTAAAAAAGAGAAAGTTAACGAAGTTTTTATTATCAGTTAAATATTAAATGAAATAAAGCATTTGAATAAAAGTAAATCAATCTTTCTTTGAGATATATAATTAAAAATAAAAATTATAAATAATATAATTAAAAGTATTTAAAAAATAGTCTGACCAGAATAGAATGACTGATTAATGTGTGAAAATATCACATATATGGTAGACATTATATTATAAGAATTAAATAAAGAATAACAGTATAATTAAATAAGAATTAGAGTGATGTATATTATATTAGAAATATAACATTTTTAGGCTACTTTGTAGAAATGCCTTTATTTACATCATTTTTGTTTGCAACGAACTGAACATAACTCAAAACTAAAAAACAAATTAAA
>WUQG02363901.1:0-18218 GCA_011317285.2 Androctonus mauritanicus | reverse complement strand
CTTATACTGTCAGAACTATTTTGCTTCATTAACATAGATATATAAGAAAAACAAGCTCAATAAGCAAAGAAAACTTTTTTACTACGGTAAAAAAGTTTTCTTTGCTTATTGAGCTTGTTTTTCTTATATATCTGATTAGTAGATATGTTGATTCAAATTTGTAACCTTCTGTATAAGAACCTATCAGTTACTATTATTAAAAAAAGCATTTTTAATTGGAATTCAGAGAGTTGTCATAAAATCTGAAATTTCTACTGAAAAAGTGGCAATTTCAGATACTTATAGTATTATTAGTGGAAATTTTTATCATCATCACTAGATGACATTATTTTTCAATCTACTAATTACCAAGTGGCAAAATGAATTTAGTCCTTGCCAAAGATTGCTCACACACTTGCAGAAGAGTCAAACAGATTGTTGAGTCAGTAAAGTTTCCTTCATGTAAATTTTTCAAAAGATGGGATCTGAATTTGAATACATATTCTCTGAATGGAAAGCTGAAACTTATTTCTATTGTCAGTCAAACTGACTCCAACAGCAGTCTGTGGAATAAATTTAAAAAATTAAAATGAAAATAAGTGGAAATCTGTGTGAAAGTAGATCTGAAAATCATTATACTTGATGAGTTCTTTTTAAGGAGACACATTCACAAAACTCTAAAGTCAAAGTTTATCAGGTACCATATTAAAAAATCATATGGTCCATGGGGTTTTATGCAATGGTTTGGGTATTGAAAAGAAAGTATTATTCTCTATGAATGTTTGCAAACTAGATTAGCTAAATCATAAAAAAAGTAAATTAATATCAAATTTCATTAGAAATATAAAAAAATGTTACATTGTGGAGAATATATCCATGCATAATTATGTGAATTTTAACTCCAATGATCTCTCTTTTCACATAATCATGTTGCTAATCTACGTATTTTAAACTGTAATTGTTATTTTTTTCATCATTGTATTCATTATTCTATCTTTAAATCATAATTTTACTGCTTAAAAAATTTATCATTATCATCTTTCTTAATTCATTTTAGTTATTTTTTAACCTGATTCTTCAGTAGTCTGGGCCACTTAAAATTGATTTGGAGGCCAAATTTAGCCCATTGGCTATAATTGGACAGCCTATAATAAAGTATCCAGTAAATAGTACAATAGAGTAACTGATTCTTTAATTTTGTACAACATACAAAATTAAAGAATCAATTCTGTTTTTCAGCCAAATTTTACTAATTAAATAAATTTAAAAAGTTCTATAAAAATATGATTCATTACTTTAAATTTGCAAAAATTGTAGTAACTGCTCAATAATTCATCAATAATCAGTTATAAAAAGAATAATAACAGAGATTATATAAGGACAAAATGAAAAAGTTCTTAACTATCTTTGCACATTATAGCATCTCAAAAAACACCATACAAGTCTATAAGAAAGTCAAAAATTTTATTTATATATTAAATAACCATAACAAAACTGTTTATGGCCATTTAAGCCTTTTTCAGTTCAGAAAAACACAGGAAATTTCTCTTTTACAAGTTCTCAGGTTTGTGAGATTTTTCAAATATGAAGTACTAAAAAAATCAAAAATATGAACATTAATTGCAAAAAATATATGCTAAACATTCATAAAAAGACATTTCAAACCATACATTTAATCATACAATATAGTATGAATGAATTTGTAGCAAAAACTTCATCGTTTGCTATGAAATCAGAAAAATCAAAATGGTGGCCAAGAAGCAGAAGTAATATGCTTTCTGATTTTACCAACATATTATTTAAATAATTTCCTTTCCAGATTGTGCCTAAGGTAGTAGTTCATCTGCATTAAAACTCATCTACTTATTTGTTGTTAATACCAAAGAATAAAAATTCTTTGGTAACATTTATATAGAATAAATAATTTTTTCATTATTATAATTTTAAAGGTTATGGTTTCATTTCCTTATATAAATAAATCAACTATTTGACTTATTGGCCTTTATTTAATTTTATTTTCAGTCAAATTGCATTGCTGAGAATGGAACCTCTGAGTTTAATATTATATCTGAGTCTTGGTTTACGAGTTCTTATTTTAGGAGCTTACCTCCTGGAACAAATTAACTTTTAAAGTTAGGAACTTCTTGTATATACAAGAATATTAACTGAGAATATATATCATGCAGTTCTATTTAGAATTTATTTTTAAAATCTTAATAAATTCTATATAAACTGTATCATATACATTCTCTTCTCTTCAAATATCAATTAATGTTCTTTTATATACATTTTTTTGCAATTGTAAGGGCCAAAAAGACTTAATGACTGAAAATGTTTCTGTTATGATTATTTAATGTATATTTAAAATTTTCTGATCTGCTTATACATATAGGTTTGTAATGGTATTTTTTTTGAGTTTCTACAGTAGAACCCCATTTATACATTTTTGAAGGGAGTTGATAAAAATTATGTAGTACAAGTGAGATTAATGTCAAAATGAAACTTTTTATTTTAACTTTAAATGTTGAAAAAATACATTAAAACTTAAAATTAAGAAGTTAATTAATGATGATGGACAAATACAGTTATTTTGGCATAAAGAAAGAATCAATTGTGGTTTGTTTTTTGGATGCAATACTACATTCATAGACCAAACCTTCATATGCAACTACTGTACACATCTTATCATCACTAATGTTTTTTGATTATAGTGTTTTACACTTGTTAGTTTTGTTACACTGGAAGTGACACAACATTACATAACATCTGTAGAAAGACTGCTGAGATAAGTTTTGGTTTTACTTTTGTATTCATTCTACTTTTTATTTTGTAAGATAATGTAGTGTGAGTATACAAATTGTTCCTTTGTTGAAAAAGTTTCACAAAGATTTCTTGGATTCTATGTATAAGTGCAACAAAACAATTCTGGGAGGAATAAAAATAATAGTGTACAAATGCAAAAATATATAAATGGAAAACATGCAAATGGGATGATTTTACATGCGAAATAGAAAGAGTGTACAAAACACAACATAAAAGTGCAAAAAATGTAGAGGTGAGAAACATATAAACAGGGTTCTACTATATTAAGTATTATCTTTATTATTCTATTAGAATAGTTGTCATATTAAACAATTTCATTACTATCTATTAATTTAAATTATTAATTAAATAGGCAAAAATTATGATTTATAAAAATGAGTAAAATTAACTTCTAAAATTAATTAAATCTGCAATACAGATGGTCTCTATGAACAATAAAGTATTCTAAGTTTTCTCCAAAAATCCATAATTTATTTTTATATTGAATCCAAAAGTACCATATACAAAACCTGTATATTGTATTGTGTAATATACAGGTGATTCTAAATTATTGTTGGGATTTCTATTGTCTATAATTTTCAAAGTATAAATAACAAAATAAAATTGCTTATAAAATAAAATAGAACTCAAACTGTTTTATTATCTATAGAATCTACTGAAGAATGCTAAATAACTTCAACACACACATCTTTGGTGGCCTATAAGATTTCCAAGAAGAAATCAATTTCCCTCTAAGAGTTCTCCAGAATTTATTGTTTAACAGTTTTTATCATAGCAACAATTCTTGCTCTTATTGTCCAAGAATTTCTTGATATATATTTTGTCATATGTTGGGTTGGTGAATCAATTCCATGGCCTCTGCAGTCACTCTTTATGCTACTTCATTTCTTAATCAAAATAACTTGTTGTTTTGTGAGGATAATTTTTTTAAATTATTGCCTATTGTTATTGATGCAAAATAACAAAAAAATTTCTCTCATATCAGTGATATTGGACTATTTACAAAAACATATGATGGAATCTTGCATTCTTGTCTAAATGTAATAATTTCTAGGCAAAATCAAAATAATATGCACTTATAAAATACATATCAATATTGTAGATCAATAAATGGTGTTTATCATTATCTTAGAGATATCATGCCATATCCCCATTTTGTTCATTTTTGATGTATGGAACCTATAATTGCCTCCAATCTTCCAGGTAGAATGAGTGCATAAATTGGCCATCAACTAATAGTTTTTTTATATCTATGAATGTATGAGGTCTCTTTCCATCTTTTGGCAAAAAAATTCCTAAAAATGAGAAACTTGATTTATACTTATGATAATAGAAGAAAGAATTGCTAAATGAATTTAATGAACTCAGAATAAAAGTGGAACAAAGTTCACAAGAAGCAACACTTTAATTAAAAATATTATATAAACTGTTTACACTATCAACAAAAAAAAAATGATCTGGGATCATACATGATTAAGTTGATGTTTAAACATTTCCTAAAAATATCTAGGATCTCATACTGCTAATCAATATGTTGAGAGGGCAAGGCAAGTTATTTCTGTCAGTAAGATGAGTAATAAGTTATGGTTAAATAAAGGATAATCAAGAAAAATATACTCAATATAATCTGGTTCCCTGAACTATAACTGTATCTATCACTTTCTAGAATTCTGAACAGACATAGATAATTGTTGAAACAAATGAAGTTGTTCTCATTAGGATATGTATTTACTTTTGTCATTTACTATTAATTTTAACTAATAATTAATATAATCAATAAAACAACAAATTAGCACACTTTAGCAGTTATTATTTTAATAGGCTTTATTTCTTGCAAATGTTTTCAGTGGAGTTTCCGCCATCATCAGGCTATCAAAACTTTTTAAATGAAACGATCATTTCATTTAAAAAGTTTTGATAGCCTGATGATAGTGGAAACTCCACTGAAAACGTTTGCAAGAAATAAAGCCTATTAAAATAATAACTGCTAAAGTGTGCTAATTTGTTGTTTTATTGATTATCTTAACAAAGCAAAGCAGTTAAATGAAGATATGAATAATTAATAATTTTTAAATTTTTATTTACTATTTATTTTACAGTAAACTTCTTTTTATGTCAGCCACATTGAATTTATAAAATTTTTGCATATAGAATGCCTTTAAATTAAACAATTTATAGAATTCTAAGTTATCAACATGTTTAGCTGTTTTGAATAATGATTTTCTAATTTTTTCTACAATTTATACATTTTAAAATCATAGAATAATGGACTTGCATTATTTAACTAATAGAAAAATAGCTAAAGTGAATCCTTGGAAAAGTCAAAAATATTTCCAAGATAAATATTAACTTTTTGCCAAAAATATTTTCTTTTA
This sequence comes from Androctonus mauritanicus, assembly GCA_011317285.2. Classification (NCBI taxonomy): domain Eukaryota; kingdom Metazoa; phylum Arthropoda; class Arachnida; order Scorpiones; family Buthidae; genus Androctonus; species Androctonus mauritanicus. The sequence goes on along the minus strand of WUQG02363901.1, from coordinate 13,041 downwards.
AATTTTTTTTACTTTTATTATAATATTTTAAATGCTATTTAATAATGAAAATATGGCATGTTAATTAAACTTATTTCTTATAATGTCAAAGAAAATCATATACAAGTACTAAGCAAAATACTATTTTAATCAAAACAGATACAAACATTTTCAATCCAAACAAAAGATTATTATTAATTGTTTAAACAATTGATAATGATTCTTCGCTTGGATTGAAAATGTTTCTGTATCTATTTTGATTGAAGTTATATTTTTCTTGATGTTTGTTTATATGATACTTTATAAGAAATCAAATCCAAACATTTACTTTAGTTCTACTTTTTATTATAAGAAGGAAATTGATTAGTGAAAGAAAATGGACAAAGAACTGTTGAGTTAACATTATTATTAAAAATAAGATCTTCAGTTTTGGCATATGCTATTGTTTTAATATTATAATTACTTTGTCGTATTCTTTTATTATATAAAAATTAATATTACAAAGTAAACTGATTTAATTTATAAAATAAATTTTTGTAAAAACTCTTATAGTAGATAACTTAGACAGATTTTATGTAATATTTAAAACAACTTTTTTAATTCATTTTCTACTGTCTGTCATTTTCAATTTAAATATTTTGGATGTGTTCCAACTTCATCATGCTCATAAAATCTTATTTGTTTTAATCTCTAAGATTTCTATTTAAATGAAGTGTTCAGACTATCTTCTTTATATAATTTTATATGTGCACAGAATTTCATAAAATCATCAACTAATATTATTTGATAAAAATATTATAACACTTCATTATAAATTTCTTCCCTTTAATTATCTATAATTATTTTAAAATTTTTTCAGAAATTTATAATAGAACAGTTTTATAAAAATGCTGTTTAATCTATAAAAACCATTTTTATATATTAAAAGTTTAGATTTGACAAAGATATTTATAAGAATGGCCAAAAAATTTATTTTATATGAAATTCAATAATTTAGAAGAAAAAAAAAAAAATAGATAATTTCATAAAATCAATCAAAAATTGAATAATTTACCAACAATTTCATTTCTCATATAATATTCTGAAAGCTTTAGATTTATTTAATGTATAAGGAAAATAATTAAACAAAGAAAAATCTGAGTTTTTGTTTAACTGTTTACTTGAATTTGACTGATACTGAAAAGGTAACCTTATTTATCTTTCAAACAGGATAAAATAAGCAGTTCTTTTATCATAAATTTCATTTTTTTATAATTTATAAATAATACCTGTTTGTCCTTCTGTCTTGTCAAAAAAATTGATTATTTTTATAAATGCTGATGAAATAACATTGTATTTGAATTTTATATTAAATATTAATAACTGAAAGATATCTTAAAAGTATTGAAATACTATATTTTGAAATATCAATCAATTTTTTATATTTTTTCACTATAAATTTCAAGTCTTATCTATTATTGCATCAACATATGTAACTAATCAGTTTTACTGATACTCTGGACAGAGAGAGAGAATATAATATTACAATAAATTGCTAAAAGTGAAATTCATGGCATCAATTACTGGTATTATCAATATTTAAAACTGACAAGCTATTATTTTAAAACTGCATATATTTTTCATATTTCAATATGAAAAACATATACAGTTTTAAAATAATAGCAGCTTGTCAAATAACAGTTAATTTAGTTTCATGTTTTTAAAATTTCTTTGCCTAAACATTTGTATAAGATTCTTTTATAAAAAAAAAATATAGATTACTATTTCTTAAAAAACTATAATAATCAATAGTTTTTTTAAGAAATAGTAACATATAGTTTTTAGAAAGAATTCTTATGTAAATGTTTAACCAAAGAAATTTTAAAAACATGAAACTAAATGAACTGTTATTTGAAAACTATTATTGAAATACTTATTTCAATAATAGCTTTTTTGAAATACTTAAAAAAACTATAGGTTACTATAATAATAAAACTAATATATATAATAAACTATAATATAATAATTTATATATATAGTTTATATAATAAACTATAATATATAATATATAATAAAATAATAAATTATAGGTTTTTTTTAATATTTCAAAAGGCCTTTGGCATCACAATTATAATGCATGTCTTAAATCACCTACAACTCATATATATCTTCAAATTAAATACACTTCTGTTTGTAGCATTATTTTATTTTAATAATAAGCAAATATAATCATACAAAGTATGCTTATGTAGGCATTTTATAGATAACATGTTTAAATAAAGTTAGAAATAATAATCTATAGGTGTTATCTGTCAAAATTGTTGTTTATAGAATATTATGAAATTTAGAGGTTTACTGCTAAGGAATTAGTTTGATTAAATTGGAAAATTAGAAAATCTTTAATATTAACTAGTGATCAAAAATTTTCTTTGTTAAAATATGTTAAATTATTCAAACAAATTCTAGTGATAAAAATTCATATTACTATTTAACGACGATTGTCTACATTCACATTAATGAACGAATAAATGATCCTATATAAGTAAAACTTAGAGAAAATATCTATCATCTGTTTATCAAAATTAAATTTGGTCTAAAAAAACAATGCAAACTAGGCCGAATTTATATACAAAAAACATTCATTTTAAGAACGAATTATTAAATGTAACTTTAGGTAGTCAAAGCCTGAAAATTTACATCATCTTAAATGAATTATTGTACAAAAATTCAATTGTAAAAGTTACCTCTGAAACTCAACACTTTGTCAATAATTTTAAAACTGCAAGTCACGACGAATTCTGAGAAACACTTCTTGTTTACTCATGTTAGAACAGAACATCGCAGTTGGCAAAAGCATTTATTGCTAAAGTTAGTCTGTTTCTTAATTTAAAATTTAACACAAAGGGATCGTCGAACAGTTATTCTTTACTTGATCCAAGTATATCATAAATTGTGATTGGTTCTCATTCAGTTAATGGAATGAGATATACCAATTACAATCAGTTTACAAAAATTTATATAAAATACAGATGTAAGTAGACTTAAGTTAAATTGTAAATGTAAACACAGTACAAGATTACTTACCAAAACAAGATATTGACGGCGATTAATACAACTGCACTGATATAAGGTCGTTCCCATATCAAAAGAGCCTGAATGGGTATAATGTATTGTTCGATCTTACTTATCATAGACGCAAAAGTACTCTCTGGCCTATTTAAGTTTTCGTTATTTCCTTGTCGAGGTTGAAACATTTGTACAAAATAATTATATATATTTTCCATTGACTTAACAAATGTGCTTATATACGAACTCATTTGGAACACACCGTCTATTATTAAAACGAATAATCCAATTGACACAAAAATTAAATCATCCTCATTTCAAAACTACCCAGTTTTTTGCCTCAGATGGCGCTTCGACATTTCGTGCATTACGTTTAAAAAATTCAAGCTGAAGATGTCGAGGTTATTTTAGTTAGCGTAGTTACCGTTGCTGAATAAATTCGTTCCTGCCATCTGGAAGCTTTTTTTATAACTGTTTTATTATAATTATCACAAAAATTAATAGTTATAATAACTAATATAATCAATAAATGAAATTACAAAATTTCTAAATAATTCAGATTATTTATCAGCAATTATTGTTTTTAATAAAATGCTATTTCTATGCTAAGAATTAAATATCGGGAGTATTATGTGATAGTTGTTATTAATGAAATTAAAAGTAATGAAGCAAAAATGATTTAAGAATTTTACAAATTATTTATAATTTAAATTTCTGTTAAATTGTATAAGATAATATATATTGTTTTCGATTCATTTTAATTTCATTAATTTAAAAAGCGATAATCTCATCCTCAAAAAGAACAATAATGTCTGTTCTGAACGTCAAAAAGAAAACGCATTCGATCCGTGAAAATCCGTAACGAAAAAAGACATAAATCAAATATTGAAAGTGACTGAAATTGCAATTCTGAGCTGCAGAGATATCGAATGCGATTACAGAATTTTTAATTCCGAACTTTCTGTTTAAGAATGTAAGATGATAAAGAGTTTGAGATAAAGAGACTTCCGGCAATTTTCAGCAAATAAGAAAATGAATTTAAATTATTTTTGCTATGATGATATTTTCAAACATGTCAACTAAAGGCGGTGATTAAATAGAAATAAAAGTAGTTTCGGATGTTCGCAGATAAAGTACTATAGTTATATCAGGGAATATCCGAAAATAATCAAGGGAAATAGGATCAAATAAAGAAAAATAAAAATCTGAATTACTTTGAGAAAATCTTAGAATCAAAATAGCAGTTTAGGCGCTGACTAAAATGAAAGTAATGACAGCAGTTGCACCATGGCAGAATTGAAGTAAGATAATATGAGAAAAAATTACTTTGTTACTCCTATGGTATAAATCAAAATTCAGCAGTTATGAATCCTAAGATTATCTGGATTTATTTTACTATTAGAATAGCCAATTTTGTTGTTTTATCCCACTTTTCACCTATTGGATGCTAATGGCGGTTATTCCAACTGATCGCATCATGGATATGGAGAGCCCATCATTGGAATGGGCTGTCCATATCCGTGATACGATCAGTTATCCTGCGAAGAATAATATTATAATATATACCATGATAGTCAACCGGATTATAAAGTACGGTGATTGACAGGCCGAAACTAGCTCCTTAATATGTGCCATTTCAGACCAATCACAAAGTAGTCAATACTCGTGATGGAATCAGTTGGCAAATATATAGTTGAGTATGAACAGAGGACCAAGTCTGATGAAAATGCCTCTTTTTATTCATTAATCGCTGCTATTTCCACCAAAGATTATTGAATAGCAGGCTATTTCAGACCCAACTATATTAACCACTCATACCCGTGATGACGCACTGATGCTATCTCATCACAATATAAACTGAATATAAAAGTGCATAAAAGACGATTTAAATTTTTTCTTATATGATTTAAGTCACTTTCTACTTGGTGGTACTAAGTGGTGGGGCATTCCATTGCCCATCATAGACCATCCACATTCCTTTTGGGATCAGCCGTTAGGTAGAGGATTGGATTGAAAGAGTCGCGCCTGGACCTCTCTTAAAAATTTGAAAGGTAAGACCCGAAAATTGAATTGGAATCCTCCAAAGTGAATGTACAATACGCTTTCACCGTGATATCCTGCCGATTGAATCGATTTATTAATGTAATGTTTCTTATATTAAATTTATACATATTGGTTTTTCAATTATCGAATTGTTACAACTACAATTGTTGGAACTGTTAAATAAAACAATTAGCTCAAATTCATCTCCAAGCGTTTGTGAATTGCTTATAAAATTATAAGAATGGATAATTTGACAGAAGAGCAGATATCCGAATTTAAAGAGGCATTCTCTTTATTTGATAAGGAAGGAAGTGGAACTATTGCTGGAAAAGAACTTGGAATATTGATGCGTTCTCTAGGTCAAAATCCCACAGAAGCTCAACTGAAAAATATTATTCAGGAATTGCACGATTCTGGCAAAGACCGAATCGATTTTTCTTTATTCCTAGAAATAATGCTTAAGCAAATGAAAGAAGCTATCAGTGAGCAGGAACTTCGAGAAGCATTTAAAATCTTCGATCGGGATGAAACTGGTTACATTATCGTTGCAGAACTCCGCCATGTTCTCACTAGTATGGGTGAGAAACTAACTGATGAAGAAGTAGACGAACTGTTTCGTGAAGTAGAAATTGACAATCAAGGAAGAATTAAATATCAGGAGTTTGTGGATTTAGTCATCTCGAAATAAAACAGAAAGAAACGAAAATTTGCAAATTCCAACAGTTAAAAATTTTTAAAGAATTTGTTTTGAAAAATGCATATATGCATATTACAAAATTTTCATTTATTGTGAAATTTCATATTTTTTATAAATAAATTTTAAGTTGGATTTGCAATAGTTTTCCTTTTTAAATGAGAATTTTATAAGCCCATGATACATTGACCACAAATATAAATTTATAACAAATCTTTTTATTTAATAGAGGAGAATATATAATTTAGCTGATTAACATCAAAATGCATTTTTAAATAATTTTAATTATTTAAAAATGATAACGATATCTGTTTGATGATGAAAAATAATGAAATAGCTAAATATTGTAGTTAAGCAAGTTTTTCTTTAATTAAAGGCGATTAGGCGGGAAAGACGATTAGAAGAACATGACTCTGTTCTTTCGTCAGTTTTCCACATTTATGTGACAGCAAAAGCTATTCGAATGGCTGCGTGGTAAAGTAATCATTTATCATTTAACGGATTTAGGATCAACATTCTCCAAATATTTTCAAGGACTAAACTTTAAAATATTCTCATTCTTCGTTACATGCATTAATTCTCAATCGTCAACACATCTACTAACCCTATTGTGAGCATGAATCTCCTTCGAAATGATCAATAAAAGAATCACAGCCTAGATTGCAATACAAGGGTCGCATTGATTCAATCTTTACCAGCTGAATGGCCGCAAACACGTGCTGTGTTTTCATTTTGAAGAAAGAGGCTTTTTGTCAACAGATGACTACAAACTCTATTCTGGAAGAATACTATGTGACGGGGAGAAATAAGTCCTCCCATAGGCTGTCAACCCCTGCGGAGGGGTCAGCCGGATTGTGAAAGACGGGAATCGACTGGCCGGGCCCAGACCCCATGATGATTTGTTTCAAGGGATGGGACCCGGAGAATTGAACCCGGGTCTTCCAGAGTGGAAAACCGAAGCGTTTCCACATGACCAATCCGGCCAACGAAGAAAGGGATTCAATTCCTGGATCCCACACTTCTAAAAATTTTTCAGCAGAGATCCGGGCTTTGCTCATTGGATCTCTTCCTTCACCTGATGGCTGACTCCATCAGAAGTTTAGTCGAAACTGGAATGGTCTGTCACTTAGTGTCCACCGAATAGAAAATGACGTTACACCATGCAGAAGGATCCATTCTTCTATAATTTATTCTAATTGAATGAGAACAAAAATTTAGTTTGAATTATTCAATTACGTTGTAAAATAAACTAAAAAAAATAAATAAAATGATCAATTATTTGGTTATTATCCTTCAGGAATATCCAATCAGAGCTTTCAGGGCAATATGTTTATTCTCAAAATTTCAGTTAAGAAACAAATTTTTGTTGATAATTTTAAAATATTTTATATTGATTTATCTAAATAATCAAATGTTTGTTATTATAAATAAAATAAACGTACAGATAGATTTCAATAAATGAAAATTCTGTTAATTATAAGAGGCATATCTCGCTTTACGGCGCTTCTCAATTATATTTCATATTTTTATTTTATATTTCAAAATAAAAATGATCTACAAAATAATACTTAACATAGCTATATAAAATATAAATTAATACATAGATGGGCCAAGCTCGGAACTATCCCGAAAAACTGAAGGTGTGAGATTCGCAATAGATCCTGGATTCTTTAAAGTGATTGTAAATGCTTTAAAACTCGGTCATCTAGGCTTAGTGCTATTGTACATTTACTGAATAATAGGGTAAGTATGTTTTTAGACTTTTATAAGAATTAACAAATGAAAAATGACTGTTATTTGCTTTACAGTAAATTTGCTTTACAGCGCACTGATTTAGAACGTAATTGCCGCAATAATGAGGTATATCTATATTTAGCGTATAGAATAATGATTTTCATTAGCCAATTACAAAATATCAATCTTCAATTTCTTGCCTAAGCGTAATATCTTCATTCATTTCCGATGATACATTCAATGATTTTAATAATACTAAAAATTCAGTCATTCAATTTTTCGATTCATTGTGTTTGCTGTTGCATGTGAAGCTTATTTTAGTATTGACTCTGAAAAATATGTTTATTCTCAAAATTTCAGTTAAGAGATATTTCGAATTGAAATTAATGGAATATTTTTATCATGATTAGATAATACTGAAACTACGTGTGTTTTGAATAGTTTTTTTTTCCTTTTTTCTTTTTTTCTTTTTTCTTTTTTCTTTTTTTTTTTTTTTTTTTTTTGATAATGCAAATAAATGTCACTTTCCGAAAAACTAGAATAAGAAAATGCATTAAAAAATCTCAATTTACTTAAACCAGCCTTTCCCAAACTTTGTTCCGCCCTAATTTATTTATTATTAATATGTACCTATACTGTAAAATAGTCAAAGTGTTCCATAAAAATTTCAGGATTTGTGAAGTGTTCCGTCATAGAAAAAGTTTTGGGAAACTCTGACTTAAACAATCACAAGTGATTTCTTGGCAAATCAGCAAATGACAGTTTATCAATATTACAGATTAGTTTAATACTGAAAAAGCTAGTATGTTAAAAACAGATAAAATTACATATTTTCATAACTAAACTGAAAATTTCATGTTTCTTATAATGCGAAATTTTCTTATACAGTATTAAGATGAATCAAAAGTAAATTGTGAATTAACGTAAAGCTGATATTTTTCTTCAATATAAAAAAAAATTTTGTAGTTGCAAGAGTCATTTTTTTTTAATTATAAAAAGTAAAGAACAGTTATAGTAAATATATTTCTATTTTTATAATTATTTTCTATTATTTTATCATATCATAAATCTCAAAGAGATAATTAAGAAAAAAATCAATAACCTTCTAATTTATTATGGATATATTATATTTGGCTGAACCTATATCATAACTTTTCTTCTTGGTATTGAATTTTTATTATATGCAATACAGTTAAAGTTTGTATATAAATGAAAGACTATTTCTAGCATATTTTCAGACAAAAGATGTTTATGCTCATTTTTTAAAATAAAAAAAAAAAACTTATTTTTAATCGAATAACAGAATGATGATAATAATAAACTATGACAAAGTTTTTCAAATTTATATACGTTTGTTGGTTCAAGATTTTGAATAATCATGGTTAATAATTCTGATTTAGCGAAGCAAAAATCTTTTAAAATAAATGTAAAATATAACAATAAAATAAAGTATTATTATTAAAATTTCCTGAACCGAATAAAAATTTTAAATCCATAAATTATCGCTTTTAAGAATAAAAGCAATGAAATGTAATGGAATATCAAGAAAAGATAATAAAAAAAACCAAATGATCCTTGGCAAAATCGTTTACTATTTATTACTTATTACGAACTTTAAATTCAGTCATTTACCTTCGGAAAGTAATGAATTTATTTTCAAGATAATCTTATTTTCTTTATTTTTCTCGGAGAAAGGCCATTCATGGATATGCATCATTAATCATATGATATAATGTCAATGTAATAAAATTGAAAGAATTTATCAGATGGAATCATAAATACAGTACTTTTGCAGTAAGATTTTATGTATAATATATAAATGTTTTCTCTTCTATATTTTCTGTCTCATATGTATAACAAAAATGTATTTAGAAGATCATTTCTCAAATAAAGTAAGAAAAATATTCTTGTCCATCACGATGTAAACATTAAGATTTATAGTATCTCAGCAAATTTAGTTTCTGAGAAAAATTTAATTTTTATAAAATTCTAAAATTATTGAAAATAAATACAGTTATTACAAAACGGATAAACATTTTTTATTGCAATTAAAATAATAAATGATGTCTTAATAACTGATTTAAAGCGAAATTTTAATGCATATTTAATAAATATTCTATAAGTTAATGAATCAATGTTGATGATGATAATCAGATAAAAGATATAAGCTGACTATGAGAGAAAAAAGTAGGAAATAATATATCGAATCAATTGCTAAAATCGATGATTCTAAATATTAAAATAAATTTTTTTTTATTTGAATATATATTTTATTTCATTTCTAAAAATTTACTTTGTAATCACACTCTTTATTTTAAATATAAAAATTTAAATTTAAATTCTAATTTCTGAATAATATACAATATTTAATTTCATTTTAATTCGACAGATGGCGCAATCATATACAAATATTCATCGATGTAAATATCAGAACTTCAAATTTTTTAAATTTTGTGTATAGTTAAAGCCACTTTCCGCCACAGAGTGGCATTAAGAGAAAAACATGTTTCAACGTCTTTGATATGCTATCGATGTGATATGCCTACATCATTAGTTTATTAAAAGTAAATAATTTTATAAATTTAAACAGAAATATTTGGCGGAATTTTATTATTAAAATATATGATTTAATGCGATTAATATTTGATACATAGAGTTTTTTTAGATAAAGTATCAATTGTTAGATCGATTTTTAAAATAGCATCAGAGTTTGCAAACTTAACTCCATGGATCCATGCTTAACCAACTTCTTTGTGCTTAACTCATAATTTGAAATTAAGTTTTGGTGGATTATTTTATCATTAGAAATTTAACATTTTAAATATGTATTGTATTTTATTTATACACCTTTCGATTCCTTTTTATTTACATGAAAAATTAATTTTATAATACATGGTACAAATTGTTTTTTAATTCGTACCAGGCGCAAATCCAGGTGATGCTACCGTGCTACAGGAATCCCTCTAGTGACTAAATTTTTACTTTCCCGTCATTTTATTAAAGAATTCAAATGATAAAAAATTATGAATTTAAAAATATTTTTCGATTTTTAACGAATCAAATTATTATTGCAGCTGAAAAGCGTATGTTATTTTTTTGTTCATATAATCAGCATTTTGTTTTGAAAGAATCTAAATATGCGTTTGACTTTTATACAGTTTAATATGAAAATATATAAATTGACTAATTAAGTTTTAAGATCTTTGCTGAAATTTATAGGATTACATTAGTAGAATCCAATTACTCTTAGCTTTATTTGAAGTTTTATTTTTCAAGTCTACGAGAAAGTTAAAATGAAAAATTCGCAGAGGAGTTTAAATAAAAGCTTTACAAATTTTTTTTTTATTTATTCGCGATGATCTAAACAATTACTAATTAATATAAAAACAATTTTTTGTAGTACAGGAAAGAAGCATTTTTTTTCTAAAATTTTCAAAGAATTAGTATAACATTTAAATAAATTTCTGTGATAATGTTTTTTATGAAATTAAGAACCAAAGAAGTTTATCTCGTATTGGTAATTTTATCTAAAATATTAATTGAAAAGCAGTGGCAAGACTATATAAATAAACAATTAATTAATTATTGGATCAAATTAGATAGTTAATAGTGTTCGCTTCATTATAACTTAATCATAAAATATTTCATAACTTTCTCATTAACCTTGCAATATAATCTATTTAAAAATAGAAATTTTTCTCTTAATGAGTTTTAAAATCACATTATAGATTTTTTATAGTGCTGTAATAATTACGATATCTTATTTATTGTATTATATAAAAATGATTCTCATAAATTGCGATTATTATTGAAAAATCTGAATTTTTGTTAATGCGCAGTATTTTATCCGAATGAAAAATATAGAAACAAACAGAAGATAAAATATATTTTCAATAAAAAACAGAAAAGAGATGATACTTTCTTCTTATATTTTTTGAAAAATTAAACTAATAATTTCTTTAAAAATTTCACTTTTAAAATAATATTTTTGAAGCAAAACTTAATATTAAAACTTTTCATAAAAAAAAAATATCTTATTACTGCATTCAATTATCATTAATAAATACTACTTTGATAAGACTTGTGCTTAATGCTTATTATTCTAACTTTTTATTTTATCGTATAGATCTATATAAAATATGTGAAACTACTATATAAAAAAATATGAAACTATTCTTATTAATAACTGAAAGTATTAATGTTTTTTTGTATTTAATTTTTAATTGAATAAATTTATCCTTTTATGATGACGAGCATTAGCTATTAAATTATTAAAATAAAAATTTATGTTAACTTGAATGATATTCGATTGAGATCTTAGCTGATTATATCAGAGTTTGGATTATGGCTGTTGTTTTCGTTGTAAGATATTTTTAAAATTAATATTTGTAATGTTTATATATATATATTGTAGTTTTAGTATAAGACACAGGTAAATCCACTGCGTCCAGTCGCTCCTAACCTATCTTTCTTTCTCCCCGAATTCCTGACGACCAAACCCTCTCCTTGTTTATTTTTCCAGTGTCCCTTGAGTTAGCAATCGACCCACACGAGATGGTTCTTATGTTCTTACAATATTTATTCTTGCGGTGCTATTAATGCTATCTTGTTCTTGGAAGAATGAAAGTTCGCATATAGTACGATCTTGTAAGCTTCAATAATATTGAAAAAACATTGATTTTTATAAAGCGTTTCTTAAATTTGTGTAATAATTCGTTGTGTAATATCCGAGTCAAATGAAATCTAAATATAGGTTTAGAAATAAGTCCAATGCTAAATTCTAATTGCTTAATTCAGTGTCCTTGTGATCATTTTCTTGAGTTCATTGGGAATAATTATTTTTTTATGGTGCAAAGTCATGCGATTCATATTTCCATTGCTCTAATGACTTTCAGGACCGTTTTTTGACCTAAATTTATCAAATTTTTCTATTTTTCCATGCATTCTATAATCTAATTACTTACTGTGCATTAATGCTACGTATCACAAAATGTCTTAAAACGTACAAGGAAGTTTCTTGCAGAATCATTAAAGTATTAACGAGTCAGTTTTTAATAATTTTTCTACGATTATATTATTAAAGATTTTAATAACATATTAATAGCATTGAATTCACGGTAGTATTGGATTTATATGGCGAAAAATGACTCTTAGATTTTTATGAACAAATTTTGATAAAATATATTATTTAAGACATATTTATAACTCTTGTTGATAAACAATAATCATAGTTATAATTTTAGTTCTTAATAAATCTTAAATCTTAAGAGCATATAACTCAAAAGTTTAATTAAATTCTGAAGGGCAAGAGGTGAATAATTGACGTCATCCTTTTGAAATTCAGTACGCATCTTTTCAGATCGAAAGATTGAGTAATTCTCATCCGTTCCATTTAGAAATTAGATGACACGGTTAAACCCATCGATTTTTCTCGGAATCATTAAAAAAAAAAATTGTTCCTAGTAGTTATACATTTTTGTTATTTAATATTTAATGGTGTCTTTCAGGTTGGGTATAATCTTAAATTTTGGGTGGGACTACATACA